>JARYGA010019602.1:0-31958 GCA_030545235.1 Helianthus tuberosus
ACATTCAAACATTCTTTTTTCTTGGGTGTTCACCATCTTCAAAAATGTTTCGCATTGCGAGGAATGTTGATGTTTTTTTTTAATTGAAATGCAGGGGGGAAAAGGCATCTACCACCAAATTGGAAAAAGGTGTTAAAGGAAAACTAATAAGTATTTAATCTCAAATTATTAATACATTAATTTGTATAGTTTGTGTTTACGGATTTCTTTGTAACATTGTGGAAATGTTTTGTTTTATGTATGGTGCTATGATTATATATCTTATTACCTGGTTATATAAAAAAAACTTTTGGGCTTTATTTTTTATTTATATGTACAAATGTGAAATGAAACAAAAAAAATGTCTATGTTGTAGCATTAATGTGTATTTCTATGTAGGATAAAATATGAAAAAAATGATTTTTGTAACATATGACTCGGTTTGGGTAGTATATGAAAAAATGATTAAAGCCTAATTAACTAATGTTGATATGACTCGGTTTGTGTAACATATGAAAAAAATGATTTTTGTAGATATAAATTAAAAAACGCTAGATAAATGGATGTTGTAATTAATATATAGTCTTTTAAAAGGCTTTGTGTAAAAGTTTACACATTTTTACATAAAAAAAAGTCAACCTACAAAGAGGTAAAAAAAACTAAAACCTAAATCTATAAATTATATGGTATGGTATGTGACATTTTCTTGGAGATTTATGTATTTTTACTTCTTCATCGTAAATAACTAAGATATGTAACATGGGGCCCTTATAACATATTTGTTAATTTATATTTTTTGATTTATGGTTTTGATTGTTACTGTATAATTTAGTAAGAACTAAATTTCACTCATTAGTTTTATGTAAACAAATATTATATAAGTTGTGTGTACTTGAACAAAGGTAAAAAGTACAACACTTTTTAATCTAAAAAATCAACCTACCTATAGAGCTAAAAAAGTATAACATGCACCTTACTTGGAAACATGTGACCTGCAACAAATCCATCAAATACATTCTCTTTCTTCATTTTCTCTCTCATCTTTCATCATTTTGGATATTAAAAATACTTTTATTTGATCGTGTAACATTGACTGTATGTTACATCTTTTTAGGTATTAAAAAAACTGTAATAGTCTCTTTCTTGCAACTCCATCAAAAAACGTAAACATAAAAACATGTAAATGTTACATAAACATGAAAATGTAACATAGAAATGTTATACACAAAAATGTAACATGTAATACGTTACATAAATATGAAAACATACTATGTGTAACAATAATAAAAACCACTTTATGTAACACATTGTTTCTGTAAACATTTGTAACAAGTAACACTTTGTTTCTGTAACATGATAGGTAGATGTGTAACAACAACAAAACCCACTTTTTACATGATCAAAAAATGTAACATGCACCTTCACCACCATCCCCAACCACCTACAAAATCCCTTTTCTACTTCACGATGGCGGCTGCGGTTCTGTCAAGAAAAAAAACTTCAAATAATAACAATAAAAAAAAGTATAAAACTTTCATGGATCTGAACCCAGCAAACACGAACCATCAACATGGATGTTACACAAAAATTGTAACACAACCATGACCAATTTACTTTATGTTACATAAAAATGTTACATTGTTAAGACCTAGTTGTTATACTCATATGAATCCCCCTGACTTTTGTAAACTAGCATATTTGTTTCATGTAACAAAATTCACTTTCTTTTATTATACAAACCCCACCTTTTCATGATTATATCAAGAGAAAACTACAAATAATAACATTAAACAAGGAAAGTAACTTCGATTTTAATCCAATAAACAAAAACTTAAAACAAATTGTTTTGATTGGTACAGATCTGAAATACATTTTACACAAAAAATTGATACAATCAATAATCAAGCTTGAGTAATATAAAGTTTTTTTGTCGGTTATCATTAAAGAAAATAATAAATTTTTATTTTATCTAACGAGAAATTTAAGGAAATTAGAAATTTGTGATGCATATTTTTTTTACCAGAATCTCACTTTTAAATAGAGTAATAATTTTTTTTTATCTAGAGAGAAAAAGATCCAAACCCATTTCAAAACAAGAAACAAACAACCTAAAACACAAACTAAAAATGCCCATATGCCAGATTCAATTAATCAAACACACATACACAGTACAATCAAGAAAACAGCAAACAGATCATCCAAAGTTATCAAGAAATGAAAAGGATTGAACCTTATGGATCTGGAGGATCTTTTAGATTTGGAACATCATGTTCAACATCGAACATCTTTTAGATCATCTTCAACATCGAACCGTCATCTGAAACATCATCTTCAACATTGAACATATTCAACCGGATCTGGAGCATCTTTTGGATCTGGTAGCATCTTTCCGGAGCATCTTCAACCAGAGCATCTTCAACCGTTATCTGAAACATCTTTTGATTTGGAGCATCTTTTTGGTTCGGCACATCTGGATGATGATATTTTCAACTGGGATCATCTTTAGGATTTAGAGCACTTTGGATCTGGATGATGATCTTCAAGATTTGGAAATGTATTAGAAAGATAGAGATATAAAGAGAGAGAGAGGGGGGATGATTGTGATCTATGTAAAGAGAGAGAAAGGCAGGCATGTAATGATATAAAGAGAGAAAGATAACAGACTTACACTTTCTGCCACATGTAAAATGACGTAAATACCCCTCTCTTATTCTTTATGCAAATGTGACGTGACTGAATCCTAGCCACACATGTGGGTTTCTTGAGTTTTCTCATCTGGAGTGGGTTTTCTCATTATAATTAGCCTATATATATATATATATAGGGTTGAGTTCATTTCAGAACTCTAAATAACTACAGAACTTTAAGAACTCCTAATAAACAATCATTTTATATATAAGTTTTTGTATTTAGGATCTTTTTATCATCTATTATATGTATTTCTTTGATTACATACATGTTAAAAGTAGTTTACATATGTTTAATTGCCAAAATTATATATATATGTCATACTAATTACATATATGTAAAAAAACTAGTTTACATATGTGTAATTATAAAATTACATATAAAAATGATAAAATTACTCTTAACATGTATGTAATATTAAAAATACACATAATAAATGATAAAATTATCCTAAACATAAAAATATATAAATAAAAAGATTGTTTATTAGGAGTTTTGCGAGTTCTGTAAATATTTATGGTTCTGAAATGATCTTGGCCCTATATATATATATATAGGATTAGGTTCAAACGTGAACAAATTTCCAAGAGTGAACCGCGTGAACTGATCTGAACCATTGATTCCATATACATTTAACAAGGGTAAGATTGTAACTTTATATAAATATTGAATTTAAATTATTGTCTTATTAATTTCAAAATCCTAACATATTTAAATCATCATCAGTTACCAAAATTTTCGACATCTACAAAACAATTACTTATTTTAAATATGTTAGGATAATCTTAACTTATTTTAATATTGTCATTGTTTTTGGTCATGGTAGCAAGATTCGAATTATAGTTTTAGTCTTTTTTTTTTGTTGAACTAGAGTTTTCAGTCATCTTTTTTATTGTGTATAACTCTTAGCTCCGTAGTACACATGTGTACTGCTGTGTTCTATACATTCCAACACGATAGTACACATGTGTATAATACATGGTATAGTACACATGTGACCCACAACATTGTTGTCTTAGCTCCGTAGTACACATGTGTACTGCTGTATTCTACTGTTCTATACATTCCAACACGATAGTACACATGTGTATAATACATGGTATATTTACGGGATTTACTCTCTTATTATTGGAAATAATTTTCTTTCCAAGTTTTAAATAAGCAAAATAATATAATTACACTTCTACCCTTTTAATTTTAATAAAACAATAAAATCTAACCTATTAATTACAATCATGCCACCCCTTTAAATAATCAAGATCATATTAATCAGCGGTCAAGATTTGTTCACGCAGTTCACTCTTGGGAGGTTGTTCACGCTGTAACCTTACCCTATATATATATATATATATATAGATCTTACAGCCGAGACCGGTTTTTCTCAATTGGTTTCGAGTCAAAAATGTAAACCAAACAGTTTGATACGGTTTGAAATTTCCTAAACCGCCCGACCAAAAATTTATCAAAAACCGGTCGGAAACCAAACCGGTGACCAGTTTAGGCGGTTCCATGGTTTTAGACCTATCCCTACCCCTACCAATTTGGGAACTTTTCCATGGATTTGGTTTAAATGAGGTGGTTATCCCTTATATATAGGGTAGTATCATTCACTAACTTTGGGTTGTGCTCTTATTACCCTTATATCTTCACTTCTAATTCCCGATCATCCCCAACTTTAAGTGTTCTTTGGTTTCTTCCCAGCTTCCGGATTGAAAGGAATCCCTGAGTAGAGTTGGTTACATGAACCATAGAACCAGAATCAAACCACCAAGAATTAGCAGGAACATTTAAATTAAATGACTCAAGTATCATGAAGAAATCGTTACCTTTCTTAGCCAGCCACTCCTTGAAGTCAGGGCATTCCTTTTGCTTATGTCCTGTTTTCTTACAGAACTTGCAATAGGGTTTGCCTAAGGAGCTCTTAGAGCTGGAAGGTGCACTTGTATTAGGATTTGGCTTTTGGACTTTGGAAGCATCCTTTCTTTGATAGTTGTTCTTCCTCTTCTTAGAGTTGGAGGTAGTGAAGTTAGCAACATCAGTAGTACGATCCATCTTCATACGCTCTTCCTCCTGTACGCACATAGCGACCAGCTCACTCATCGTCCATTTGTCCTTTTGAGTGTTGTAATTGATCTTGAATGCTTCATAGGATGAATGAAGCGAAGTGATGATGAAGTGAACAAGAAAACCATCACTGATTTCCATCTCTAGCCCTTTCAGCTTATTGGCCATGTCATGCATCATCATGATGTGCTCGCGAATGCCGCTCCTCCCATCATACTTAGTTGTCACCAGCTTGAGGATAAGAGTGCTAGCGTGTGCTTTTGATGTTCCTTTGAATTGAGCCTCCACAGAAGCCAGGTAGGTTTTAGCAACCTCAGAATCAGGAATAGCTCCTTTAATTGCATTATGAATGGACTGCTTAATGAACATGAGAGACATGCGGTTACACCTAGTCCATTTTTCATGAACTATCTGCTCAGCAACAGTACTTTGAGTAGTAAGGTTCGCTGGCTTATTCTCTCTTAAAGCATAATCGAAGTCTAGCAATCCTAGAGTAAGCATGAGGGCATCCTTCCATTCAGCAAAGTTATCACCAGTCAAAGGTGGAATCCCGCAATTGGGTGCTGATAGTGGAAATAAGATGAGCAAGTTATGATACTAAGAAATAAGTCCTAATGTGATCTAAGGGCATGTTATACTAAGGCAGGCATAAATAATGACCATTTTAATTATGAAGCTGTGATATTGTCTATTACTAACATCAAAATAATAGACTTAGTTAAAAATTCTACCTAAACGAAGACAAATCAGCTTTGGCCAGAAGTGTAATCATTTAAGTATGTGTGCAAAGTAATCGTGACAGATCAGCTTTGTTCATAAATGAGACAATCACTTTAGTTATGCACTTGTTAAGCATGCTAAACATAAATGAATTAAATCAGCTTTGGCCAGAATTAAGACATTTCACGTTTTTAATGCATACTCAACATAGCTTTTATAATACTTGAACAATAAATAGATGTATTAAATCAACTTTTGGCCAGAAACGATACATCAGAAGCTCATTCAAGTTAAGCTATTTTGGTTTTGTGGAAAATTATCTGAATCTGATTAGGTAATTAAGTGTTTACAAAACCAAGTATTTAATAGCAAACCACCTGTTAGCGCGGATCGCTGGGGGTGCAGGGGGACAGCGTGCCCCCGCACGGGGTTCGGGGCGGAGCCCCGAGCTAAATTTTAGTTCACATCAAACAGCCTAAGGTAATGAGGTTTCGAGTGAGGTTTCGAGTCAGGTTTCGAGTTAGGTCTCGACTGAGTTATGAGATCTCGAGTCAGTTATGAGGTCTCGAGTCGCAACCTTGGTCTCGAGTTGTAGCCTTATGGTCTCAAGTCGCCACCTTATGGTCTCGAGTTGTGACCTTATGGTCTCGAGTCGCAACCTTGGTCTCGAGTTGTGAAGATTTAAACCCTCAGTCGAAATCTCAGTGGTCTCGAGTTGAAGCTTTATGGTCTCTGTAACACCCGTTCTTATAAATCAAGGTTTAACGTATATTTTGCGACAATAATCATGTAATTAATGATTACATATACATCGGAAATACGGGTTTGTTAAAAACTTTTACAATTTAAGTGATATACATAATGTGATTTAATTCGCCGTTTAGAATAACGACAAAACAACGTTGCGGAAGCTTTGTTTAACGTGTGTTCGGTTCTTGCTCGATGCTTGATCTTCATCCGGGACTCTCGACATTCACCTGTGATCAAAACCAACTTAAAGGTCAGTTTTGATAATTAAATAACTAATACAACGGGGGAATTAGGACAATCCAACATGGATATCTTAATCCCAAAACAAAAACTCATTTCTGACCTCCACCGTAACTTACGGTGGCACCGTAAGTTACGGTGGCCTCTGTGTTTACAATTTTCCTACCGTACAACAGTAGGCACCCACCATAACCAATTCATGTCCACCGTAACTTACGGTGGCCCCTGCATCATTCCTTTCCTTTTTGCCGTTTTTGACACGAAAACTTCCGTATCTTTCAATCCGCTTGTCCGTTTAACCTACCGTTTCTTCCTACGTGTTTGTAATTTGATTCTCCATCATATGGAGTTAAAATCTAACATCCGGTTTAACAAAATTTCAGACTTTTAAGTCTTCGGCTTATTACCCTTTTTACCAAATTTTGACCCGTTCGATTCTTATCAAACAAACTTGTTTATTTGATCCTTAAATTCATGAAATTCATAATTTCCATATCTCCTATCATATTAGTTCAAATCACGGGATTCTTACATAATAAAAACCCGTTTACGCTCAGGTTCTTATTTTGACCCGTTTAGAGCGAATTATGTACATTTAAGCATCAAACTCTCTCTTCTCTTTCTACACTTCATATTCTCACTTTTAAATAGCCTCTTATATTCCACCACAACTATTTTTGTGGTGGATTTAACAAAATGAACCACATTCCAAATTTTTACCCTTAGGATAGTCATTTTACATGATTAACCCGTTCATAGGCATTTGACCCCAAAAGTTGATGCCTACAACTCTTACATGTGTCTAAGAGTTACATGATGATAATACTAATATCTAAACGACCTCTAAGGGTCGTTTGCCCGATTTACCTATCAAGGGCATTTTCGTCAACTTATTTCCCCCTTTTACGACATTGGTCCCTTTGCTAATGTATTGACCAATATTGCATTTTTAACCATAAATCTATATATATGCGTACCTGGCTCGAGTCAACATATAGACCCGTTTTATGCCTCGCGTTAATTAACCAACATTCTATGGCGTCGCAATTATCCAATTGCTAATCACTCCTGATAACATACGACTTGACAATCACATTAGTCGATACTGTCAAATGGTGTTTCATCACCATTTGACCCGTTTGGACTATAACACCAAACATTTACATAAATTAGAATAAAAGCATGGTTTTAAATTTCCAAAATTTACCCATTGCCCCGTTCACCATAAACCATGGTTTTTATCATTTGTACTTGTTCCGACTTGTATCAGTCGTGTCGGAACCCTTATTTTGGGTATTACCTCTTTCGCATTTATAGTTTACAAAATAAACACGTGTCCTACATAAGGGTGTAAGTTTTACTTACCTTGCATCCGAAACTCGTTTTTCCTTTACACTTGATTCGCTTGACCCGCTTCCTTCCCAAGCCTTCACCTAGCTTGTCAAGCATCGAACTATAATCATAATTAGTAAGATGGTTAGACTAGTCATTATCACACACGACTATTCCATCTTACGAATTCTATGTTGAGTCTACTATTCGACTTCATGATTAGTTAACTTAACTTATCTAAAGTTAACTACTTTCAATCGCATGGTTTACAACATTAAGTCTAAATCAACATAGTATTTAGAACTCTTATCACTTCATATCACGCGTAATTTCCATATCATTCGAATACGCGTTTTCACTCTAAATTTCAATACTTTAGTTCTCATTTAGGCATTTTAACAAACACCTAATGTGCATAATTTCACATATTTACTAACTAGTTTATAATTAGTTATTTTCACCAAGATTTATATAACAATCAAACCTCTAAGTCTAGTGTTCATGAATTACATCAAGAACTTATATTATAACAATCAATTTTCATCAATTTAACACTCTAATCCGAGTGTTCATCTTATTGTCATAAAACCCACTTAGCACATAATAGGGTAATTGCCAAATCCCTAGTTTTGACAACAATTCATCAAATTTTCTACTAGGGTTTGTTTCTAAACCAAGATATAATCACAATAACACTCATAGATTCAACATTCATTCCAGAATTTTGATTATGATTGTTCATCATAATCTCAAAGTATCACCAAATCATAAAATTCAACATACCTTGTAATCCCCACGACTAGGTGATCACGAATTTGTAATCATGCAAACGATTTGGGCTTGATTTGAGCTTCAATTTGAGAGATTTGTGAGGATTTTAGGGTTTGAAGAAAACCCATGTCGCCCCCCTGCTTCTTCTACGACCAGACAACCCCAAGTGGGTGTTTGGTTTGTTTTTAATTAATCAAGTTTCAAGTTTAACAAGTTTGGCCCCTCCATTTTCCTTAGTTCATAATTTAAGGGTTTTAACCTACTCATGAGTCACTATCTAACTAGGTTAGAATTATTCCTAGTCAGTTTAGTAGGTTCTGGAAGTCATAACCCGTTTTACTTTAAGTCCCGTTAAATCGGGCCTTTTATCCATTCTATTTTCTTGAAAGCTCTTATTCACTTTTAAATAAATATTAGGATTATTTAAATAAATTCCTAATATTTGCCGGTTTACTTTTACCGCTAACGGTACTTTCCCCGTCTTTAGTATTAGCGGGGTTTAATTACCAAACTCGTTTTCGGGGTGTTACAAGTCTACCCCCCTTAAAGAGGTTTCGTCCTCGAAACCTTTTCTTACATAATTCATTGAGTTTAAACTCAATGTATTCTATCCGAGAAATATTTTAAACATTACTTATACTTTTTAACCAATCGTTAGTATTACCCGAAAAGTATGGTAACATCTTTTTGGTTACTAATTGTCTACATATCTCATACGGCATAACGTAACTTCGAAGTAACGTAATCTCGTTATTTCCACTAGTTTAGTTAACTTAGCGATATTCATCGCTTCCATATACTATCAAATTCCTTATGAATCCGTTACTTTGACCCGTTTAAAGGTCTTTTGGTGAAATCTTTCACTTTTAGCAACAATTTCTTTTGTTTTTAAATTCATTTATTCGGTTCAGTTATACCGAATTCACCACTTACAAGCAACCAAATTACTTAAATGACCTTAACCGGTCTCACTAACTAGACTTATTAGTCCAGTTACTTTTTACCGCTCGCTTGGTTATAATGTGATTCCTCTTCACATTGCATTTCTTGACCGTGATCGTGTCACGTCACGTTTAATTTATATCAACCTTTCATTTTCGAAAAGATCACTTTTTGAATATATCGTCTTGCGCCTATCAGCGTCAAGACTTGAATCTTTCATGCTTACTATTCAAGGAAATTGACAATCCCCTAATTTATTGTTTTCCGTTCTCGTTTTACGCGGGGAATCGTAACAAGTTCCCTCACCTTACACTATTGACCCGTAGGTTCCTTCACTTAACCTCGTAGGCTATTTCCTTAGGCTTTCACCTCTTTGAGACGAGGCCCTTATGATCCTTTTGCTTTAATTCATGACCCGTGGGTCATTTTGGCCCCGTAGACCCTTGCTCTAATTAATATCCCGTAGGTTATGATGATCCCGTAGGTCATCTTTTATTCGAGTCTTTATTCAAATGTGTATTCATTTATATACGCATATGGCATTAAGGCACCCCTTCTTATGTTTTAGAATTATTCACCTTTACTTTTTGGATTTCATTTGACCTTGACCGTAGTCTAAGGCTACATTGTTTTCTTTCGAATTATCTTTCCGACTTCTTGACTTCTAACGTCAATTACACGTCGGTTTGCCCTACACTTACCGTTACCCGGTTCTTACCTATACTTCTTTACGTCCCATTACCCGGGTTCTTTTATTTTAATGTTTTTAACACCTTTAACTCCTTTACATAGGTTTACTAATATTTCACACTTTTATTTATTCGATTCGCGCTTACTTACTTTAGCAAGTGTCATCCTTTATTAAATTTTGTTTGACTTGTTCGTGTGAAAGTTTCATCACTTATAAATGTCAAACTTCAGTCTTTGTTCGACCCGTTCAACTTTAAAATAGTTGAGCGTAATTATCAAAATTTCTATTTGCCGTTATCTTATCGTCCTTTAGTCATGACCCAAAACCCGAGTCTTTTGACTTTCCATACACGTTCCTGTTTCTCAGTCTACGTATGTGTTTAATTCCTTACCCATCAACCGGGTATTTTACTGAAATCGTTATCGTTGCACCCCTTCCGGTATGCATTAAGACTTCATTTCGATTTGCTTGGTCATCTTAGCGAAATCCGTCGCTTTTATTCGACCATGTCTTTTATTCTTTACTTGACCACCATTGGCGGCCTTATTAATTATAAGCGACGATTATCATCGTTATCTTTGCTTTATTACGACTAAAGTTAACAACCTTGGTTATCTTTTTCGTGTGGGCAACACCTTTGTTTTTATGACCCGGTGGATCATCTATACTTTGGTTTTACTTGCCCATTTCGTTCACCATGGCCCTTTCGTCCAAGATGACTTATTTTCGTGAATTTTCTTTTGATCATTCATTTATATCATCATTTACATTAATCCTTGTCCCTTCTATCGGGCTCATTATCCTAATGTAATACGCTTTCGTCACCCGGCTATGCGTTTACATTATTTTCAACTATTTTGTTCATTTGTTTCATTTGGGTACTTTTTAATTTGTCCCATTCACCCCGTCCTTACTACATCGGATGTGAATGTGTCCGCTATAAGAGTAAGCGATTAACACATGACACGCATGACCTTTTTTATAGTTTTCACATCACGCCCTATGTAAGTAATACCTCTGTTTATTTCTCTTGGAAACAATATCCTGGATAGGTATTCTATTCAGGTTTGCCCAAGTTTTCAATCTAAATCTGCAACTATCAGTTTCTACGTATTGGTTGCATGTTTATATTCATGCAATAATTTAAACGTGCACCTGGTAAATGCTTGCCCTAACGGGCTTTTCTTGCCATTAGCCTTGTTCGCGACCATCACGCGATTTGGGTCCTTGATGGGCATGCTCTCCTTGTCATATCTCGGACCGTTCCATCATCATATCCACAATTCGTTTGACTCTCGTCATCTTCAAACGCGAGTGTCCTTCAATTAAAACATTCACAAAAGTTAGTAACATCAACTCCAATAATCGCCCGTATTATAATACAAGGCTTTTCTACTATACGCGTCAACGCGCGTATTTTCGTCAACTATATCAATCATTTCAATTGGGGTAACGTGTATCACACGATAGCCCTATGTGTTATTTACAACACTTTCGCATGCTGAACTATTAACATACATGTACTTACCGGATTTGCGATCAAGCCTCGAACCGAACACCAATCTTTATTAAGAGCATAAGGTTTAAGTCCAAGCATAGTTTTCCCACCATACTTGAATCTCTTAAACCAAGGCTCTGATACCAACTTGTAACACCCGTTCTTATAAATCAAGGTTTAACGTATATTTTGCGACAATAATCATGTAATTAATGATTACATATACATCGGAAATACGGGTTTGTTAAAAACTTTTACAATTTAAGTGATATACATAATGTGATTTAATTCGCCGTTTAGAATAACGACAAAACAACGTTGCGGAAGCTTTGTTTAACGTGTGTTCGGTTCTTGCTCGATGCTTGATCTTCATCCGGGACTCTCGACATTCACCTGTGATCAAAACCAACTTAAAGGTCAGTTTTGATAATTAAATAACTAATACAAGGGGGGAATTAGGACAATCCAACATGGATATCTTAATCCCAAAACAAAAACTCATTTATGACCTCCACCGCAACTTACGGTGGCACCGTAAGTTACGGTGGCCTCTGTGTTTACAATTTTCCTACCGTACAACAGTAGGCACCCACCGTAACCAATTCATGTCCACCGTAACTTACGGTGACACCGTAAGTTACGGTGGCCCCTGCATCGTTCCTTTCCTTTTTGCCGTTTTTGACACGAAAACTTCCGTATCTTTCAATCCGCTTGTCCGTTTAACCTACCGTTTCTTCCTACGTGTTTGTAATTTGATTCTCCATCATATGGAGTTAAAATCTAACATCCGGTTTAACAAAATTTCAGACTTTTAAGTCTTCGGCTTATTACCCTTTTTACCAAATTTTGACCCGTTCGATTCTTATCAAACAAACTTGTTTATTTGATCTTAAATTCATGAAATTCATAATTTCCATATCTCCTATCATATTAGTTCAAATCACGGGATTCTTACATAATAAAAACCCGTTTACGCTCAGGTTCTTATTTTAACCTTTTAGAGCGAATTATGTACATTTAAGCATCAAACTCTCTCTTCTCTTTCTACACTTCATATTCTCACTTTTAAATAGCCTCTTATATTCCACCACAACTATTTTTGTGGTGGATTTAACAAAATGAACCACATTCCAAATTTTTACCCTTAGGATAGTCATTTTACATGATTAACCCGTTCATAGGCATTTGACCCCAAAAGTTGATGCCTACAACTCTTACATGTGTCTAAGAGTTACATGATGATAATACTAATATCTAAACGACCTCTAAGGGTCGTTTGCCCGATTTACCTATCAAGGGCATTTTCGTCAACTTATTTCCCCCTTTTACGACATTGGTCCCTTTGCTAATGTATTGACCAATATTGCATTTTTAACCATAAATCTATATATATGCGTACCTGGCTCGAGTCAACATATAGACCCGTTTTATGCCTCGCGTTAATTAACCAACATTCTATGGCGTCGCAATTATCCAATTGCTAATCACTCCTGATAACATACGACTTGACAATCACATTAGTCGATACTGTCAAATGGTGTTTCATCACCATTTGACCCGTTTGGACTATAACACCAAACATTTACATAAATTAGAATAAAAGCATGGTTTTAAATTTCCAAAATTTACCCATTGCCCCGTTCACCATAAACCATGGTTTTTATCATTTGTACTTGTTCCGACTTGTATCAGTCGTGTCGGAACCCTTATTTTGGGTATTACCTCTTTCGCATTTATAGTTTACAAAATAAACACGTGTCCTACATAAGGGTGTAAGTTTTACTTACCTTGCATCCGAAACTCGTTTTTCCTTTACACTTGATTCGCTTGACCCGTTTCCTTCCCAAGCCTTCACCTAGCTTGTCAAGCATCGAACTATAATCATAATTAGTAAGATGGTTAGACTAGTCATTATCACACACGACTATTCCATCTTACGAATTCTATGTTGAGTCTACTATTCCACTTCATGATTAGTTAACTTAACTTATCTAAAGTTAACTACTTTCAATCGCATGGTTTACAACATTAAGTCTAAATCAACATAGTATTTAGAACTCTTATCACTTCATATCACGCGTAATTGCCATATCATTCGAATACGCGTTTTCACTCTGAATTTCAATATTTTAGTTCTCATTTAGGCATTTTAACAAACACCTAATGTGCATAATTTCACATATTTACTAACTAGTTTATAATTAGTTATTTTCACCAAGATTTATATAACAATCAAACCTCTAAGTCTAGTGTTCATGAATTACATCAAGAACTTATATTATAACAATCAATTTTCATCAATTTAACACTCTAATCCGAGTGTTCATCTTATTGTCATAAAACCCACTTAGCACATAATAGGGTAATTGCCAAATCCCTAGTTTTGACAACAATTCATCAAATTTTCTACTAGGGTTTGTTTCTAAACCAAGATATAATCACAATAACACTCATAGATTCAACATTCATTCCAGAATTTTGATTATGATTGTTCATCATAATCTCAAAGTATCACCAAATCATAAAATTCAACATACCTTGTAATCCCCACGACTAGGTGATCACGAATTTGTAATCATGCAAACGATTTGGGCTTGATTTGAGCTTCAATTTGAGAGATTTGTGAGGATTTTAGGGTTTGAAGAAAACCCATGTCGCCCCCCTGCTTCTTCTACGACCAGACAACCCCAAGTGGGTGTTTGGTTTGTTTTTAATTAATCAAGTTTCAAGTTTAACAAGTTTGGCCCCTCCATTTTCCTTAGTTCATAATTTAAGGGTTTTAACCTACTCATGAGTCACTATCTAACTAGGTTAGAATTATTCCTAGTCAGTTTAGTAGGTTCTGGAAGTCATAACCCGTTTTACTTTAAGTCCCGTTAAATCGGGCCTTTTATCCATTCTATTTTCTTGAAAGCTCTTATTCACTTTTAAATAAATATTAGGATTATTTAAATAAATTCCTAATATTTGCCGGTTTACTTTTACCGCTAACGGTACTTTCCCCGTCTTTAGTATTAGCGGGGTTTAATTACCAAACTCGTTTTCGGGGTGTTACAAGTCTACCCCCCTTAAAGAGGTTTCGTCCTCGAAACCTTTTCTTACATAATTCATTGAGTTTAAACTCAATGTATTCTATCCGAGAAATATTTTAAACATTACTTATACTTTTTAACCAATCGTTAGTATTACCCGAAAAGTATGGTAACATCTTTTTGGTTACTAATTGTCTACATATCTCATACGGCATAACGTAACTTCGAAGTAACGTAATCTCGTTATTTCCACTAGTTTAGTTAACTTAGCGATATTCATCGCTTCCATATACTATCAAATTCCTTATGAATCCGTTACTTTGACCCGTTTAAAGGTCTTTTGGTGAAATCTTTCACTTTTAGCAACAATTTCTTTTGTTTTTAAATTCATTTATTCGGTTCAGTTATACCGAATTCACCACTTACAAGCAACCAAATTACTTAAATGACCTTAACCGGTCTCACTAACTAGACTTATTAGTCCAGTTACTTTTTACCGCTCGCTTGGTTATAATGTGATTCCTCTTCACATTGCATTTCTTGACCGTGATCGTGTCACGTCACGTTTAATTTATATCAACCTTTCATTTTCGAAAAGATCACTTTTTGAATATATCGTCTTGCGCCTATCAGCGTCAAGACTTGAATCTTTCATGCTTACTATTCAAGGAAATTGACAATCCCCTAATTTATTGTTTTCCGTTCTCGTTTTACGCGGGGAATCGTAACAAGTTCCCTCACCTTACACTATTGACCCGTAGGTTCCTTCACTTAACCTCGTAGGCTATTTCCTTAGGCTTTCACCTCTTTGAGACGAGGCCCTTATGATCCTTTTGCTTTAATTCATGACCCGTGGGTCATTTTGGCCCCGTAGACCCTTGCTCTAATTAATATCCCGTAGGTTATGATGATCCCGTAGGTCATCTTTTATTCGAGTCTTTATTCAAATGTGTATTCATTTATATACGCATATGGCATTAAGGCACCCCTTCTTATGTTTTAGAATTATTCACCTTTACTTTTTGGATTTCATTTGACCTTGACCGTAGTCTAAGGCTACATTGTTTTCTTTCGAATTATCTTTCCGACTTCTTGACTTCTAACGTCAATTACACGTCGGTTTGCCCTACACTTACCGTTACCCGGTTCTTACCTATACTTCTTTACGTCCCATTACCCGGGTTCTTTTATTTTAATGTTTTTAACACCTTTAACTCCTTTACATAGGTTTACTAATATTTCACACTTTTATTTATTCGATTCGCGCTTACTTACTTTAGCAAGTGTCATCCTTTATTAAATTTTGTTTGACTTGTTCGTGTGAAAGTTTCATCACTTATAAATGTCAAACTTCAGTCTTTGTTCGACCCGTTCAACTTTAAAATAGTTGAGCGTAATTATCAAAATTTCTATTTGCCGTTATCTTATCGTCCTTTAGTCATGACCCAAAACCCGAGTCTTTTGACTTTCCATACACGTTCCTGTTTCTCAGTCTACGTATGTGTTTAATTCCTTACCCATCAACCGGGTATTTTACTGAAATCGTTATCGTTGCACCCCTTCCGGTATGCATTAAGACTTCATTTCGATTTGCTTGGTCATCTTAGCGAAATCCGTCGCTTTTATTCGACCATGTCTTTTATTCTTTACTTGACCACCATTGGCGGCCTTATTAATTATAAGCGACGATTATCATCGTTATCTTTGCTTTATTACGACTAAAGTTAACAACCTTGGTTATCTTTTTCGTGTGGGCAACACCTTTGTTTTTATGACCCGGTGGATCATCTATACTTTGGTTTTACTTGCCCATTTCGTTCACCATGGCCCTTTCGTCCAAGATGACTTATTTTCGTGAATTTTCTTTTGATCATTCATTTATATCATCATTTACATTAATCCTTGTCCCTTCTATCGGGCTCATTATCCTAATGTAATACGCTTTCGTCACCCGGCTATGCGTTTACATTATTTTCAACTATTTTGTTCATTTGTTTCATTTGGGTACTTTTTAATTTGTCCCATTCACCCCGTCCTTACTACATCGGATGTGAATGTGTCCGCTATAAGAGTAAGCGATTAACACATGACACGCATGACCTTTTTTATAGTTTTCACATCACGCCCTATGTAAGTAATACCTCTGTTTATTTCTCTTGGAAACAATATCCTGGATAGGTATTCTATTCAGGTTTGCCCAAGTTTTCAATCTAAATCTGCAACTATCAGTTTCTACGTATTGGTTGCATGTTTATATTCATGCAATAATTTAAACGTGCACCTGGTAAATGCTTGCCCTAACGGGCTTTTCTTGCCATTAGCCTTGTTCGCGACCATCACGCGATTTGGGTCCTTGATGGGCATGCTCTCCTTGTCATATCTCGGACCGTTCCATCATCATATCCACAATTCGTTTGACTCTCGTCATCTTCAAACGCGAGTGTCCTTCAATTAAAACATTCACAAAAGTTAGTAACATCAACTCCAATAATCGCCCGTATTATAATACAAGGCTTTTCTACTATACGCGTCAACGCGCGTATTTTCGTCAACTATATCAATCATTTCAATTGGGGTAACGTGTATCACACGATAGCCCTATGTGTTATTTACAACACTTTCGCATGCTGAACTATTAACATACATGTACTTACCGGATTTGCGATCAAGCCTCGAACCGAACACCAATCTTTATTAAGAGCATAAGGTTTAAGTCCAAGCATAGTTTTCCCACCATACTTGAATCTCTTAAACCAAGGCTCTGATACCAACTTGTAACACCCGTTCTTATAAATCAAGGTTTAACGTATATTTTGCGACAATAATCATGTAATTAATGATTACATATACATCGGAAATACGGGTTTGTTAAAAACTTTTACAATTTAAGTGATATACATAATGTGATTTAATTCGCCGTTTAGAATAACGACAAAACAACGTTGCGGAAGCTTTGTTTAACGTGTGTTCGGTTCTTGCTCGATGCTTGATCTTCATCCGGGACTCTCGACATTCACCTGTGATCAAAACCAACTTAAAGGTCAGTTTTGATAATTAAATAACTAATACAAGGGGGGAATTAGGACAATCCAACATGGATATCTTAATCCCAAAACAAAAACTCATTTATGACCTCCACCGCAACTTACGGTGGCACCGTAAGTTACGGTGGCCTCTGTGTTTACAATTTTCCTACCGTACAACAGTAGGCACCCACCGTAACCAATTCATGTCCACCGTAACTTACGGTGACACCGTAAGTTACGGTGGCCCCTGCATCGTTCCTTTCCTTTTTGCCGTTTTTGACACGAAAACTTCCGTATCTTTCAATCCGCTTGTCCGTTTAACCTACCGTTTCTTCCTACGTGTTTGTAATTTGATTCTCCATCATATGGAGTTAAAATCTAACATCCGGTTTAACAAAATTTCAGACTTTTAAGTCTTCGGCTTATTACCCTTTTTACCAAATTTTGACCCGTTCGATTCTTATCAAACAAACTTGTTTATTTGATCTTAAATTCATGAAATTCATAATTTCCATATCTCCTATCATATTAGTTCAAATCACGGGATTCTTACATAATAAAAACCCGTTTACGCTCAGGTTCTTATTTTAACCTTTTAGAGCGAATTATGTACATTTAAGCATCAAACTCTCTCTTCTCTTTCTACACTTCATATTCTCACTTTTAAATAGCCTCTTATATTCCACCACAACTATTTTTGTGGTGGATTTAACAAAATGAACCACATTCCAAATTTTTACCCTTAGGATAGTCATTTTACATGATTAACCCGTTCATAGGCATTTGACCCCAAAAGTTGATGCCTACAACTCTTACATGTGTCTAAGAGTTACATGATGATAATACTAATATCTAAACGACCTCTAAGGGTCGTTTGCCCGATTTACCTATCAAGGGCATTTTCGTCAACTTATTTCCCCCTTTTACGACATTGGTCCCTTTGCTAATGTATTGACCAATATTGCATTTTTAACCATAAATCTATATATATGCGTACCTGGCTCGAGTCAACATATAGACCCGTTTTATGCCTCGCGTTAATTAACCAACATTCTATGGCGTCGCAATTATCCAATTGCTAATCACTCCTGATAACATACGACTTGACAATCACATTAGTCGATACTGTCAAATGGTGTTTCATCACCATTTGACCCGTTTGGACTATAACACCAAACATTTACATAAATTAGAATAAAAGCATGGTTTTAAATTTCCAAAATTTACCCATTGCCCCGTTCACCATAAACCATGGTTTTTATCATTTGTACTTGTTCCGACTTGTATCAGTCGTGTCGGAACCCTTATTTTGGGTATTACCTCTTTCGCATTTATAGTTTACAAAATAAACACGTGTCCTACATAAGGGTGTAAGTTTTACTTACCTTGCATCCGAAACTCGTTTTTCCTTTACACTTGATTCGCTTGACCCGTTTCCTTCCCAAGCCTTCACCTAGCTTGTCAAGCATCGAACTATAATCATAATTAGTAAGATGGTTAGACTAGTCATTATCACACACGACTATTCCATCTTACGAATTCTATGTTGAGTCTACTATTCCACTTCATGATTAGTTAACTTAACTTATCTAAAGTTAACTACTTTCAATCGCATGGTTTACAACATTAAGTCTAAATCAACATAGTATTTAGAACTCTTATCACTTCATATCACGCGTAATTGCCATATCATTCGAATACGCGTTTTCACTCTGAATTTCAATATTTTAGTTCTCATTTAGGCATTTTAACAAACACCTAATGTGCATAATTTCACATATTTACTAACTAGTTTATAATTAGTTATTTTCACCAAGATTTATATAACAATCAAACCTCTAAGTCTAGTGTTCATGAATTACATCAAGAACTTATATTATAACAATCAATTTTCATCAATTTAACACTCTAATCCGAGTGTTCATCTTATTGTCATAAAACCCACTTAGCACATAATAGGGTAATTGCCAAATCCCTAGTTTTGACAACAATTCATCAAATTTTCTACTAGGGTTTGTTTCTAAACCAAGATATAATCACAATAACACTCATAGATTCAACATTCATTCCAGAATTTTGATTATGATTGTTCATCATAATCTCAAAGTATCACCAAATCATAAAATTCAACATACCTTGTAATCCCCACGACTAGGTGATCACGAATTTGTAATCATGCAAACGATTTGGGCTTGATTTGAGCTTCAATTTGAGAGATTTGTGAGGATTTTAGGGTTTGAAGAAAACCCATGTCGCCCCCCTGCTTCTTCTACGACCAGACAACCCCAAGTGGGTGTTTGGTTTGTTTTTAATTAATCAAGTTTCAAGTTTAACAAGTTTGGCCCCTCCATTTTCCTTAGTTCATAATTTAAGGGTTTTAACCTACTCATGAGTCACTATCTAACTAGGTTAGAATTATTCCTAGTCAGTTTAGTAGGTTCTGGAAGTCATAACCCGTTTTACTTTAAGTCCCGTTAAATCGGGCCTTTTATCCATTCTATTTTCTTGAAAGCTCTTATTCACTTTTAAATAAATATTAGGATTATTTAAATAAATTCCTAATATTTGCCGGTTTACTTTTACCGCTAACGGTACTTTCCCCGTCTTTAGTATTAGCGGGGTTTAATTACCAAACTCGTTTTCGGGGTGTTACAGTCTCGAGTCGAGACCTTTGTCTCGAGTTATAAAGATTTAAGCCCTTATGATTTCGAGTCGAGACCTTGTGGTCTCGAGTCGAGATCTGTTGGTCTCGAGTCGTAACCTGATGGTCTCGAGTCGTAATCTGATGGTCTCGAGTCGTCTGTTAATAGCTGTTTATTGTGAAAATAACTGAAAACTCGAAATTTTAGGGATTGTGGGATAGTGTTTCCTGTTTTATTGCTGATCTAAACTTATCAAAAGATTTCGAAAATAATAACTGGTTATCTTTTAACAGTTTTCGAAAATTTTAATAGATAAAATTCAGATCAAACAGTAAAAAAACATCCACTAATCCAAATCATATTCCAAAATTAAGGAATTTTCGAGTTTTTCTTAGAACAAGTGATGAACCCTAAAAAATTAAAACATAATTCTGGGATCCGAAACCTTAAATTTAAGACTTTTGTTAATAGATTTCGGACATTAATTTGCCCATTACGATTTCGAGTCAATTTATTGAACATACTTTTCTGAAAACAGTGATTTCGGCTCATTGGAACTCGAAACCAGCCGTGATTTATTTGGCTTTAAAACTTTTCTGTTTTGCATATTTTAATCCCAGAATAATGGATACGAAAACAGAACTGATTTATCAACATATGCTCTGATACCACATGTTGATCAGTTATGTTTAAACATAATGGAAAACATGAATAACATACCTGTTACAGCAGACAGGCCAGCAGAGAATCCAGTCAGAGATGCAGCCATTGAGTTTGACATACTTGTCAGGATGATCTGGTTCCTCCTTAGGGTGAAAGATTATGATGGTGATGAACCGAAACTAGGGAAGGAATCGGTTATGGAGAGAGAGCCGAGATTGTGATGTTATGAGGGTTGTGAAATCGTCTAACTTGTGTAACCCTTTAACTCTCTAATAATCTCCTTATATATACACCCAAGAGGAAACCTAATTAGTTAATAAGGGTAATATGGTCCATCAACAATTACCAACTAATTATTAATAGGTTATTAATATATTTTGATCTATATAATATAAATGGTTATAAAGGCTACAAGATTAAATATTATAACAATTATATATTTAATCTCACATATAACAATGTTTTTATTTTTAAATTTCAAGTTAAATGTTCGTTTACTTTTGTTTTATTCGTTTGTGTTTGTTTTTATTCGAGATCAGTGTTCACGAACTGTTCGCGAACAACTGAATTTCCTTAACGAACGAACACGAACATGGACATGTCCATGTTCGTTCGGTTCGATTACAGCCCTACTCCCCTAGAAATCCATAACCTTTATGCGTTCTTGTCCAAGATATCCTATCCCCGATCATGTCCTCCGAGATTTTGGTGGACCTCGAAGAAAAGAGAATTGAAAAGTGACAGAATCTTGAGGAAGATATATTGAATGTTTCACTCTTTTGGCAGCAGAATTACCACCTGTGGCACTTACCCCTGATTTTGGTGGACCACTAGTAGCCTATGCTGATGGAGTTTTCGATAAAAGGTTTAACCGCTATATCACCGTTAGGGAAGGTACATTATTAACACTATAGCCAATTTTACTCATTTACTTAAATCAAATGTTAGTCTCATAGCTAGATAATTTTTCATGTGGTTTCTTGACAGATCGACGGGAAAGTGTCTCAACCTCTGTCACAGCTATTGTAGCAGTTGAACTCAATGAGAGCACTATTCAAGGTATAGTACTATACTACTATATTTGCTTTAACCAATCCATTCCTAAAACAACTTTTTGGCTTTTCATGATACTTTCGGCTTAAAGCATCTGCCACTATATTTGCTCTTCCTTCATGATACTGGATATCACAATCATAATCACTAAGAAATTCCATCCAGCGTCTTTGCCTCATATTCAACTCCTTTTGCTTGAATATATACCTTAAACTCTTATGATCAGTGAATATGGTAAACTTACTACCGTAAAGGTAATGTCTCCAAATCTTAAGAGCAAAAATTATAGCTCCTAATTCTAAATCATGGGTTGAATAATTTTCTTCATGACTCTTGAGTTGTCTAGATGCATAAGCTATAACCTTTTATCGTTGCATTAACACACATCCATAACCTAGTTTAGAAGCATCACAGTAGACTACAAAGTCTTCAGTTCCTTCTGGTAATGCTAATATAGGTGTATGGGTTAATCTTTGCTTAAGAATTCTAAATGCTTATTCTTGTTTTATTCCCCATTCAAACTTAACAGATTTACAAGTTAGCTTAGTTAAGGGAATGGCTATTCTAGAAAAATCTTGAATAAACTTTCTATAATAACCGGCCAATCCTAAGAAACTTCTAACCTCAGTTGGTGACTCAGGGGTTTTCCATTTCGTAATTGCTTCAATCTTTGTTGGATCTACATGAATTCCTTCATGGTTGACTAGGTGTCCAAGGAATTGTACCTGTTCTAACCAAAATTCGCACTTATTGAATTTAGCATAAAGTTTTTCCTTTCTTAACAAACTTAAAAGTGCGTGCAAATGCCTTGCATGATCCTCTTTATTCTTAGAATATATTAGAATATCATCTATGAATACAATTATGAATTTATCCAAATATGGCTTACATATTCGGTTCATCATGTCCATAAATGCAGCTGGGGCATTGGTTAAACCAAATGGCATGACAGTAAATTCATAATGACCATACCTTGTTCTGAATGCGGTTTTAGGAATGTCCTCTTCCTGTACCTTTAATTGATGATATCCTGACCTTAAATCGATTTTAGAGAAAAATCGAGCTCCTTGCAGTTGATCAAACAGATCATCGATTCTCGGTAATGGGTACCGATTCTTAATCGTGACTTTGTTTAATTCACGGTAGTCAATGCACATACGCATTGATCCGTCCTTCTTTTTAACAAACAGTATTCGCGCTCCCCATGGCGACGAACTTGGCTGTATAAATCCTTTTTCCAACAATTCGTCCAAATGTTTCTTTAATTCTTGCATTTCTGCAGGTGCCAAACGGTAAGGTGTTTTGGCAATTGGTGATGTTCCGGGTAGCAAATGAATTCTGAATTCAACTTCTCTGTCTAGAGGTAGTCCTGGTAATTCTTCTGGAAATACATCTGAAAACTGAGATACTACTGGAATGTCTTTTAGTTCTTTTCCTTTAGTGTTAGTGATTATAGAAATCAAATACACTATAGAACCTTTTCTTATACAACTTGCAGTTTTCATCACAGATATGAATTTTGTGGATCTAGAGGGCTTATCTCCTTTAATTGTGATCATTTTACCTTTTGGTGAATTTACTTGAATTAACTTTTGATCACATAAAATATTGGCTTTATTGGCTATTAACCAATCCATTCCTAAAACAACATCGAATCCTACAAGATTCATGGGATATAGGTTTGCAATAAATTTCTGATTTGAAATTTCTATACTTGCTCCCTGCAAGATTTCAGAAATTCTAACGGTTTCTCCATTAGCTGTCTCTACTAAGCATTTTAGTGGTAGTTTAGTTAATGACTGATTTAGAAATTTGCAAAACGATGTATTAATAAAACTTTGGTTTGCACCAGAGTCAAATAATACTTTAGCAAAAACATCATTAACTAAAAACGTACCAGCTATGACATCTGGAATCAATTTGGCCTCATCTGCAGTCAGAACAAATGCTCTAGCATTTTTAGTATTCTTGTTATCTGTAGCTGGAGCTAATTTTGGGCAGTTAGGCTTGATGTGACCTTGTTCTCCGCAATTGTAGCATATCCTGCTATTTTTCTTCCTGCAATCTTCTTCCTTGTGTCCCGATATTTTGCAAAAGTTACAGTACACAGAGCATCTTCCTGAATGCTTTCTTTGACAATTCCTACAGTAGGGTGCAGAGGTAGAACCTACATTTCTCCCACGGTTAGAATTTCCAGAACGAAATTCTTGAGTCAATTTCTTGGTTAGGCTCCTTCTTTGATCCTCTTCTCGGGTACGGACTAATTCATCTGTCAAGGTATTGGCTAGTTCTACAGCTTCTTCTATGGTTTGAGGTCTAGCTGCCTTGACTACGTGTCTTATCTCTCCAATTAATCCCCAAATATAACGAGAAATTAATACTGGTTCTGGTGAAGCAAGAGTTGGCACTATTCTAGCATATTCAAAGAATATTTTAGTGTATCCCTTACTATCCATACCAGTCATCCTAAGGTTTAGGAATTTGTTTGCTATCTGTTCTTTCTCATTGGGTAGGCAGAATTTTCTTTCTACCTTGTTCTTAAATTCTTCCCATTCCATATTGTAGGTTTGATCACTTCCTCTTGTCTGGAGGATAGTGTTCCACCATTCTAGTGCTGCATTCTTAAACAAATTAGAAGCAAACAGTATCTTATCTTCTTCAGCACACTTACTTATCCTTAAGACTGCCTCAGTCTTTTCTATCCAGCGTAAGGTTGCAATGGCCCCTTCATTGCCCGAGAATTCCATTGGTTTACAGGACCAGAATTCTTTATAAGAACAACTATAAGGCATGGTTCTTCTTCTTTTGGGAATAGGCATTTGAAGTACAGGTCCATTCTGGTTCACTTGGTCGCTTACTGCTATGCTTACTTTTATTATCAGCATCTTTAACAGTTTGAAGAATAAATGGCATTGCATCTATAATTCCTTGTGCTACAATGTGTTGGATAGCACTATTATCCATCTGGTTCCCATTGTTATTGATGTTTGGATTTTCATTAACCACGTTAATGTTACTCTGGTTATCGTTATTCAGATTTCCTTGATTTTCTTCGTCGGCCATCTGAATTTTAAACAAGTATCCCATATTAATATCACAATTAATATCTTAGTATAGTTAATCACATGACACGCATTTTTACCAAAAGCGTCGATCCTTGCGACTATACTCTTTTTCTTATACTATTATGCATCTATTACACACTAGTACAGAAATAAAATTACAATACCAACAGAAATAAAATTACACTAATAATACTATGCATCCGTACACACAT
Source organism: Helianthus tuberosus (assembly GCA_030545235.1). Taxonomy (NCBI): domain Eukaryota; kingdom Viridiplantae; phylum Streptophyta; class Magnoliopsida; order Asterales; family Asteraceae; genus Helianthus; species Helianthus tuberosus. The sequence continues at coordinate 25,369 of JARYGA010019602.1, forward strand.
AATTTTATTTTATTATTATTATTATTATTACTACCATTTCCTGCATTCTCACATTCACGGATATGGATTTATCCAAAAATCCATATTGCGCTCATCGTATTTCCATACGAGACGCTCTCCCACCTGACGCATTCTCTCACTGCTTTCTAAGATTTCCTCCCCGAAAGTCCTAAGTTCTTGGACGTTTTCTGCACTCATTGGGGGTGCAGGTTCTAAGACTTGGTTTGGAATCTGTGGTGCTGGTTCCTGATATGGGGGTGTAGGTGCCTGAAATTGGTAAGGATCCTCTAATATTTCCCTAATATAATCATCTTGGTAATAGGGATCTAAAGGGTCCATACCTGGGTAAGCTTCTATGTTTTGTATGGGTGGATAATCCTGGATAGGATAACGTTTCACAAAATCCCTATTGTTGTCCCACCAGGGGTCGTAATTCGGGTCTAGTGGGTTTGGTGCAGGCACTCTAGGGATTTCTTCTGGATTAAAATCGTACATCTCCACTTGGTTTTCCTGATTTTCTATCTCCATGGGTTGTTCTGGGTTTTGTGGTTGTGGGGCTACTAGTTGTTCCAGACTTGGGTCAGCAGCAGTCGTAGCTAAGATATGGAAATTAGCTAAGCTTCTATTTAGCATATCTTGAGTATGGGCATCTGTCTCTCGCTTAATGGCTGCTAAAGCCCTTTGCTGTTGCAATTTTCGCATTCTCTTCCTACGAGCAAAAGCTTCTTTACTGAACCATCCTCGTTTCTTATTAGGAAATGGTTCTTCAGATTGAGCTCTAAAAGCAAATATTCCATCCTCCTGATCAGCAGAATACCCCGAAAGGGCAGGCTGTGATGATGTACCTTCACTCTTAGGTGAATCAGATAACTGACGGTTCAGATCTGAGGGTCCTTGATCACTCATACAGAAAACTAACAAATAGTCAAATAACACATAACACATAATTACAGTTATGCACGTATTTCCATAATTTATTTCCTAACACAAAATTTAAAATTTATGTGTCAGCAGAACACTTCTTTGGCTCAGACCAGTGGCTAGGCTCTGATACCACCTTCTGTCGCAACCCCCGATCCCTTATCTGTCCCGGGAACGGGCGGACGCGAACTCAGTAGTGGTGGTATCAGGTTATTCAATCTCGCAGCGGAATTTACATCAGGACCGTAGTTAGGAAATGTTTATCAGAGTAAAACCACCATATTTGATATTAATCAACTCATGGGCAAAACCCAAGTTTCTTATTACAATACATTTATAGGGACAAACCCTATTTTATTTAATTTAAAACATCATTTCTTAGATAACTTTTATAGCCACTTATTTTCCAAGCCGTCAGTGCTCTCGAGCTGGCTTTTTCCCAGTTGGCTTTCACATTGTGTTACCTGAAACATGTTTTAAAAATATTTTGTCAGCGGGAAATACTGGTGAGTGAATCCCAGTTTAATCAAGAAACATTTTATCAGTTAACACAGTATTGAGAGCTATCACATTGTTTATTTCTACCCAATTACTCATTCAGTACTGTCAATCCTTGAATTGTGGGTCATATTACACATTGGCTACTCGTCGTCCAACGGTAATGTACTATCATTCCGACTTACTACTCGCAAGTAATAAATTTTGTATACAAAACCCCAAATACCGGCAGTAATTGAAGAACTACAAAGACTCAATCACTGCTAAATTTCATAGTAAAACATTTAAGGTTTGGTAAAACATTACGAAAAAGATTATCAAAAAGAGGATAAACTCACATTGCTGTCTTAGGCTTTTCGTAAGGGTTTCCTGGATATAATCTATAATTTATACAAATGTACATTGATTAGTATCATAACCCTTTGAAAATATTAATAATACCCTCCCCGAGACGGTATTCCAACAACTACGTCGGGCAAAACCACGACAGTTGTTACGGAACCCTAAATCAATCGGGCAGCGTAACTATTATGAAACTGGGGTTATAATACTTACAACGGAGCAGAACCTCGCTAATTAGGGGGTATTATACTTGAAAATTATGCCAAATATCAGAGATTTCGAGATTGAGAAGTGTGAATGAGCGACGGAAAATGAAAACTGATGCCTGCTATTTATAGTTGTGATATCAGACTTCCAGGCGGTCCGCGTAAGGTAAGGCTAAGCCTTACGCGGCCCGCGTCAAACCGAGGGTCAACGCATAGCTTGTCCGGATCACCACTAGGCTTGACACGATTACGACACGTGTCGACCTCTGGTGAAATCGCGTGTTATGAGTCCGCGCGGCCCGCGTGAGAGGTTGGGGTGGGTCTACGCGGCCCGCCTCCACTCTATATTCAGATTTTTATTTTATTTTTATAAACTATAATATAGTTCGGGCTCGGTTTTCACATACGGGGTATAATATAAGACATATAATGGTATTTTGAGATATAATAAGGTGTATGAAATATTATGAGAGCGTTGGTTTTACCGAGGGTTGTTACAATTATACACGCTGTACTCTTTTCCTTGACTAAGTTTTGTCCCATTGGGTTTTCTTAGTAAGGTTTTTAACGAGGCAGCAGAACTGGTCCAGCAGTATCGGTTTATCTTATAGGTCCTGAAGTACCGATTTAACATCATCCTGAAGTATGTTGTTAATAGTGTATAATGAATAATGATAATGTATATCTGAGGGGGAGTGTTATAAATCAGATATACAAACCACCCCATAACCGTTTTGGCAGTTATCATATAGATGTCCATTTGACAGTTACTAGATATACTCATATGTACATTTGTATCAACAGACTGACATATTGTTTACACGTGAAAAAGATTGCAGATTCAATAAAAATTCTAGTTTGTTTCTTATCAAGTTTTTTTTTGTAAGGATTTTTTTTTTTGAAAAAAAAAATAGTTACTGTTGGTTGTTTACAATTTACATATGTTACATGTGTTATGCTGCAGGAGAATTGTTCTTCATAACTGATAGAAATATTGGATTTTGGAATCTTCACAAATGGGTAATTTCTACTAACATGCATTGCTATTTTTTCCCTTTTATTATTTACATTCGTTTCTACAATTGTGTGTGGTCCATAGGCCTTGTATGCTTAATTTCATAACTTTTGTTATTGAAGAAAATGTAACATTTTGGCATTTGCATATAACTTTTTTAATTTTATTTATATAATCTGTTTTTTTTTTCTTTATTTTGCTGATAGGTTGAAGCTGATTCGATTACATTGAAACATTTAGTACAAATTCCTTAATTTAGTGGTCCAAAATACAACATACAACAAAACAAATCTAGATGCTGCTTTGTACCCTATTTCCAGTGACAATCATCCAAACAAGACCAATCCGAATCAGAACCATGCTCCCCTTCGTATGGATCAAAGTACCAATCATCCTCTTCATCCCAATATGTGTAATCCCATGCATGTTCCAGCACTTCAGGGTCATAATCCTTTGTCGGGTCTCCGAATATCTTTTCATTATCTGTTTCTTGCTCCAAGTAAGGTCTGAGTATCTCAGAGTCTTGATCCTCAAAGTATACATAACTGTCTGGTTCTTCGGTTGCAACGACGTCTTCATCCTTAGCAATATCTTTCTCATTCTCAACTACATCTTTCTCTTTGTCAGCAATTTCTACAGCATTAGAAACAGGCTACCAAAACAATCATAAAGTAAGAACTTGAAAAGGACCATTGCATAAACTTGAAAAGTCATAACTCAAATACAATTAGGGTCAAAATACACAAACTAATCCAATTTCTCTACATTTAACTACTTAAGCAAATAAAGTATAACAATCAAGACCCAAGTAATCCCTAAGTACATCTTCAGTTTGAACACATCGCCATTCTTGTACCGAGCCAACTGGTCTTTGCACTTAGCCAACTCATCCTTATCTTTAATGCTTTGAATTAAAGCAGGCATTACCTCTCGACAAATCAGACATCCCTGTTCTTCACCAACATCAGCCCATCTGAGGAATCCACATCCTCCAACCTATAATCGGACATCATAAGCAACACCACAACTCGTAATAATCACAGAAGTACTTTCAATAAGCATAAAACAGAATTCACTTACACATCGAAGATACCATCTTCCAGGATTAGCCTTGGTTTCTGATTGTTTGTAAACTGTTTGCCCACCACAAGGATAGATGTAACAATCCTCAAATAAAACCAACACCCTCATAATATTTCCGACACCCTAGTATATTTTAAAATGTCCCAATATGTCTTTAAATACACCCCGTATGTGAAAACCGAGCCCGAAATACGTTATAGTAATTAAAATAATTAAAAATCTGAAAATTTTAAGTTGAGGCGGGCCGCGTAGGACCCACCCCAACCTTACGCGGGCGGTATCAGGGTTGAAACCTGATATCGTTGATTTCTTAAGTTAAGGCGGGCCGCGTAAGCTCACCTTAACACTCACGCGGGCCGCGTGAGATCAACAACACGGCAACACCCCAGGCCGACACGTGTCATTATCGTGTCGAGTCTATATGCTGATCCGGACAAGCTACACGTTGACCCGGAGTCAACGCGGGCCGCGTAAGCCCCGCTTATCCTTTATGCGGGCCGCGTGAGACCCAGTTTCAGCAACTATATAAAGAACGCATCGGATTTCATTTCAGTTCGTTCATAATTCATTTCTCAATCACAATTTCTGAATATTAGGCATAGAAAGCTGGTATTATACCCCCTAATTAGCGAGGTTCTGCTCCGTTGTAAGTATTATAACCCCAGTTTCGTAATAGATACGCTGCCCGATTGATTTAGGGTTCCGTAACAACTGTCGTGGTTCTGCCCGACGTGGTTGTTGGAATGCCGTCTCGGGGAGGGTATCATTAATATTTTCAAAAGGTTATGATACTAACCTATGTACATTTGTATAAATTATAGATTATATCCAGGAAACCCTTACGCGAAGTCTAAGATAGCAATGTGAGTTTATCCTCTTTTTGTTAACCTTTTTGTAATGTTTTACAAAACCTTAATGCTTTACAATGTGATTAAGCGGTGATTGAGTCTTTGTAGTTCTTCAATTACTGCCGGTATGTTGGGGTTTTGTATACAAAATTTACTACTGCGAGTAGTAAGTCGGGATGACAGTACATTACCATTGGACAACGAGTTAGCCAATGTGTAATATGACCCACAAGTCAGGATTGACAGTACTGAATGAGTAATTGTGTAGAAATAAACAATGTGATCGCTCTCAATACTGTTTTAATTGATAAAATGTTTCTTGATTAAACTGGGATTCACTCACCAGTATTTCCCACTGACAAATGTTTTTAAAACGCGTTTCAGGTAACACAATGTGACAACCAATTAGTAAAAAGCCAGCTGGAGAGCACTGAAGGCTTGGGAAAAATGTGGCTATAAAAGTTACCTAAAAGACGATGTTTTAAATTCAATAAAATAGGGTTTATCCCTATAAATGTATTGTAATAAGAAACTTGGGTTTTACCCATGTGATTATTAATATCAAAAATGGTGGTTTTACTCTGATAAACATTTCCTAACTACGGTCCTGATGTAATTTCCGCTGCCAAATTAACCAGCTGATACCACCGAAACTCTGAGTTCGCGTCCGCCCGTTCCCGGGACAGATAAGGGATCGGGGGTTGCGACAACAGATAATGTCTGAGGGTTGAGTTTTGGCCATTGTTTCCTTCGATCGAAGCACAGAGGAAGAAGAGCTAGACATGATCAGCAACAACGATGAATTTAGGGCTTGCAGATTTGGGTGGCGATTGAACAATTGGGGGAGAACGGTTGACCAGCGATGGAATTAGGGCAAATGAGTTAGGTTGGTTTCTTAAATGAGGAAGAGGAAGGGCGGAATGGACAATTCACCAATGACTAACGGTAATATTAACGTTGGCTGGACGGAGGGTGTAAAATTGCGACATAATATCAACGTTGGGGGGGAAATTGCAATTATTTCGTTAGAGGGGGTCAGAGTGCCAATTGGCCTAAATCCCAGTAGGTAAAATTGAAGTTTACAATTTACTCAAAATATTATATTATATTTCTAAGAATGTAACAATCTTTTTGTCTTTTAATGCTTTTGTCTTTTTTTTTTCGTCATTGGAAACTTTAAAGGTTTTTTACAGTTAATTTTGTAACAAAATTTTTGTTTTTAATAATTTTGCTACAAAAGTTAAATGTTTTTAATTTTTCACTAGTTTTTATTTTACGCTTTTCCCTGAATTTGGTCGTCGTTCGGTTGCTACTTAGTACAGTGATTAGTAGTCACATTTAGTCCCTCATTTTTTTTTACCCCATCGACTTTCTAATACGTGTCGGTATAAATTTGATTGTGTCTACTGTTTACATCACGTGAGCAACTTGATGTTATAAATTTGTATTTTTGTTTTACGTTATTTCTCGGTTTTAGTCGTCGTTCGATTGCTACTCAACACAGTTTAACGCTCACAGCCCCACAACACTAGTAGCACGGTTTTACGACCCTCCTCTTATTTAAACTAGTTGAAATTAAAATAAATAACATGTTCACTCGCTACCCCCTAGTCACTACATAGGATAAAATTAGGGTTGTAAACGAATCGAACGAACACGAACAAGACCTTGTTCATG
>JARYGA010019603.1:0-24157 GCA_030545235.1 Helianthus tuberosus
CTATCGGAGCAAAACAACATTCAGTCAACTGAATTAGAAAAGTTAAAAGAGTCAAATGTTCTTTTGATTAAACGAGAGTCAGATTGTTTTACAAAACTCAAATCAAATGAACAAGAAATTAGCAGTTTAACAAGCAAAGTCAATGAACTGTTACAGGTCATTGATTTAGCTCGTGAAACTGTGAAAGAAAAGACTAACGAGCTTTCAGAAAAGTGCACAGAATTGGCTGATGCACAAGCCAAAATTGTTGCACTTCAGGGGAAGTTAAACGATTTTGGGAATTCTTCGTTAGTCAGAACTCAAATTCAAAAAGGTTTAAAAAGAAGTAATGATAAAACAGGGGTGGGGTTTACTAAAGCTTCATCTTCTGTAAATCAAGACTACTCATTTTTACCAACTGAAGATGAGCTAACTGAGTTTGTAACCATTGCACAAGTAGTAGTGGATCCGATAGCTGTGGACTTGCCAGATAGTCCAGTTTCTTTGAAAGAATCTGTTGGGTCTAACGGTACACCTCATAAAGTGGATGAGGATACCAAAGACAAAACGGCCAACACATTTAAAAGGGGATCCAACAGAAAGAAAAGTTATAAGAAGAGATCCTGTTTTAAATGTCACAACATAGGGCATGTGGCAAGTTGTTGTCCTTTGAAGAAAGGTAAACAAAAGGTTGATGAGGTTAAGGATGAGAATCAGGTTGGGTCAAGCAATAGTGTAAAAACAAGTTGTCAGACAAAGAAACCTGAATCTCAATCAAAACCCTCAACTTCGAAAAGATTTGATAGACCAAGAAGTATTTCTCCACAATTTAGTCATTATAATGGTAAATCAAGTCAGTTTCAAAGTCAACATAGAAATTTTGGATATCAAAATCGATACCAGACATCTGTAAATCGAAATTTTCAAACAAGAAATGGACATAGGGGTTTTAGTAACTCGAATGTTCAACAATATCCAATTTTTTTTCAAAATTCATGGTATAATAATGGGAGAAGCAGGTATCCAGATAATCCACTGAAGTGTGATGGATATTGGATGGATGTACCTGTAATGGATGAATTTGGAAAACCCAAGACTATCAGGGCTTGGGTTCTTAAGACTAACTGAGTTGTTGAGTGTGTGCAGGAGCTGCTAAGGAGGATTATCAACTTATGTTGATAATGGCTGCTCTAGGCATATTAAGGGGGATGTGAGATTGTTGATATATTTATATTGGTTGATTTGAATTGAAGTTCAAAGTGCTAAGTCGACACACTAGATAACCTGGCAGATCTTTATACTAAAGCATTTGACAGGGCTCGCTTTGAACATTTAGTCGAACTTAACGGGATGAGGAATCCTGAATAACTGATTTTTCATAAGAATTTTTGTAAATAGTTTATTGCTTTTCTTAAAAATTAAAAATTAAATTTTTTTTTTGAAAAATAAAAAACATAAAAAAATAGAAAATCAAAAATGAGTTATCATTGTGTGAAAAAGGAGAAATGATAGTACATCAGCAAGTTAGACTGTCACACTGAAAATAAAATTAAATTGCTTAAGTGTGATAGCAGCTTCATCATATGATGTACCAGTAGGCAAAAAGCATGAAATAATCAACTTACCAATGTGATATAAATCTAAATGAACTGTGTATGAGTGGGGAACACATCAGTGGTGTATGGTTTAATGACCTTAAATCTTGCGTTGATAGATTGCCAAAATCTGAAGTTTTGGGTCTTTATACTGTTATTTCATCTGGGGATATCTTGACTGTTCTTCTGTTCAGAACTAAAATTGTACATGACCCCAGGAAAGAAAGTCACTTGGAATTAGCTCATTTCTATTTGAATGTCTGTATGTTGTCCCGATACACACAATTTTGATCTGATTCTGAAATCTTCTCTGAAAAAAGTCGTGTACCTCCTCTGCTGCATCCAGGTATATGCTGACCTGGAGGTGCTAGGCAACGACAGCCTCTGCTGCATCCAGATACATGCTGACCTAGCTGTACGTTGTCGCGCTATAGATCTAATACACCCGAAAGAGGCCCTCAAGTGCCCAAAATGAAACCCAATAAACCTATATCAAACTGAGAAAAACTCATTTGATCTGTATATTATACCATCTCTCCTAAAGATCTATTCTGTTCTCTTCTCAACCTATTCCCAGTTAAGATTTCAGAAATCTGGATTGGACTTGTGAAATATGTGGTAGGGAAGATACTTGCATGATAGAGTGTGTTGTTTATATTTCCAGGATTTGATTAGTATTTATTTGGGTGTTCATTGTTAAGCAATTAAAACATGATAAAACAGACTATATGCAGACCTAGGCACTGTCAGGATATCTTAAAGGATGACATCAGTATACTCACCTACTACGATGAATCTTTGTGCATACCTTGATCGTGGGGGTATATCCTGAAGTGGGACACACTAGTATATCAGTAAATAAAATTACCTTAACGTATCATATGGTAATGGTACTTGAAATGTTCATGCATTTTGTTTAAGTGGATAAACATACTGGTAATCGTCATGAACTGCTTTTCATGAAAGATTAACTAAAGAATTATCTAATAGTGTGAAACAGTTTGATTGTGCTGATATGATCTTCTTACCAGTGATTCTCACAAAAATAGAGTGTTTATTGCTTTTGTTATTTACTTGCTTTCAAAAAAATATAAAAATCCAAAAATAGTGTCTTTTTCTGTTTAAAATTCTTAACGTACGGAAAACTGTTATTCTTGGAGGAATTGTTACTGATAGGGGGAGACAGTGTTAGATAGTGAGTTCAAAATTTTAAATCATGCTGGTTATAGGGTGTGATTAAAAAGTTTTGCGTGTTGGTGATAAGTTGAAAATGCTTAATCTGTTATACAGTTTAACAAATCTCTTGAATAATAATAATTTGTTTAACTTATGTTGAAAAATTCTTATGTTTTCTCGAGATGTTTGTTTTATAGTAAACAGATTGAAGCAGTGTGTTGCTGAGAAGTTGCTGTGAAGATGAGAGTTTGATTGGATGCATGGTAGAACCTCCTTTCTACATTGCAGACAAAGTTGAAGAGTTTGAAGATTACTATACAAATGCTGAACTGGAGTTTACTCAAACGCTAAAGTTTTTGAAGATTTGGTGATTGGATGCATCAGCTTAGGGGGAGTCTGTTGCTGACAGAGCTATTGAAGCTGAAGCTATCCAAAGACCAAAGACAGTGCAAGATTACATGAAGATTGCAAGAAGACTGAAGACAAAGTTATTTTATGAAGCTATTGTCAAGGGGGAGTTTGTTGGTGCATGTTTGTGACAACAGCTTAGATTTGGTCTTTGGATATCTTGTAATTAGATAAACGATAAACGGTTAGCGGGTTTAGCTTTGTATTAGTGAGATAATAGAGTTTGGGCTAAACAAAACCCAATTAGGTTGATGGGAAACGAATTGGGCTTGTCCAATTCGCAGTCCATGATGTTTAACTAAGCCCAAGTAGTAACCTTGTGTTATATAAACAAGGTTAGGCTTTAGGGTTTAGTTTAATCAGTTAATCAGCCAAAACAGTTTTAGAGAGAGAATTCGTGAGAGCTTTAGGGTTTGGACGAATTTGAGAGTGGTTAGGGTTTGATTGATTGTAAAACAGATTGTTTGGATAATCAATAGAAACCCGGTTTGAAAGTGATTTGCTGTTCTTCTACTTGTTTCTGTGATATTCTGATCAAGAGGATTCCGCACTCTTGATTGGAAAGACAATTCTGTGAAAGATCCATACGAATAGGGGACCTACAAAAAAGCTCTGGTTTCAGGCGATTTTTCGCAGAATTTCAACGTCTCCTATCGCTCTAACAACATCAAGGTATGATTCTATCACTTTTAGTAGTTAGATTAGTTACTTGCATGTAGTTAAAACACCAAAAATTTGGGGAAAAATCTAGGGTTCTTGAAGTTCATCCGGATCGAACCTCAAATTTTTGTTTAGATCTGTTTGCATTTAGTTAGATTAGTGTTAAGGAAAGTAGATACACTTGTATTGTTCATAGATTCATCCAATTTCACACAAAAACCCCAAACCCTTGTTCTTGAACCGAAAAAGATAAACATTGATGGGGTAAACGGGATATTTTGGGGAAAACGATGCTTAGGGTTTCATTTTCGGGGGAAACCGCACCTATTGGACCAAAAATTCTCAAGCTTTCGAAACCGGGTCGAAAAATGGGATTTTTGAGTAACAGACCCTTGGACACGGGGCCGTGTCCGCTGAACACGGGGTCGTGTCTAGCCCGCTGTTTGCAGTTTTGTCCGAAAATATTTCTGTTTCGTGCTAACTTTTGGTGTATTCTTGCAGATGACCAGGAAGTTCACAAGATTTAACGCCAATGAGCTCGATGCAAGAGCTCGATACGAAATTCTTCAAACAAGGCCGGAGGAATACCCGAGGCAAGCTTGCACGGACCTGCTAACCATGGTGAATCAAATTGACCGTTTCAACAACATTGTCACGGGACCACTCAGAGTCGCCCTAACAACTCGGCTCCGTTCCGTCCACGAATGCACGTTGGAATTCTATAGCACTTTCACATTCAACTCAAGGTGCGACCCGTTCGACAATGACGGGGTAGCTTTCCGATGTGGCGGAACGAAGTATTCGATCTCTATGGCACAATTTGGGTCGATTATCGGGTTGTATGAGGAAGAGGATGCAGGAAACGAAGAAAATACTGGGGGAATGAGAGAGATAGGTGACAACGAACGCCAAGCCATGTGGGCTCAGATTAGAGAAGGGTTCTACAATCCGAGCAACACTAAGAGTACAAAGCTGAGGGATCCGCTATACAGATACATTCATAGGCTCCTCGGCTACTCTCTTAGCCAAAGGCATGACAGTAGTGGCGTCGTTGGGTTAAGAGATTTGGTTGTCCTCCACTGCATTCACAACCGCAGGCCGCTCGATGTTCCGTTCCTCATGCTCCGAAACATGCATCACAACCGCCTTGCTAATGCACTGACGCCTATTTTCTTTGGGGATGGGTGTACCGTCTCTTCAAGCACTTCGCCCACATACCTAGGTCATTTGAGAGGAACCCATGGTCGGGTATGGTGGATATTCACATATGCCGCTCAATGAACCTGATTTATGAGGCAGAAGACGAGACGGTAACCTTTCAAAGGATGCAAGGTCATGCATGGAACCCACAAGAAGCACTTGTCCTCCCAGCTCCGCAACATCATCAGTACCAATACCAACCCCACGGTGATCCGGGCCAATCATCCTCCTCGGGAGGCGGTTTTCCTAACTTTCAAAGTTTGCATGATTTGTTGCAGGAAAACCTTATGTGTACTAGGAACACCTATAACATGGAGAGCAACACCTACCACCAGGTCGGAGCTATAGAGAGAAACCTATCCGAGATCCAAGACGATGTTGGATACATAAGAGACCACATTGCACGCCATGGAGGGGATGATGACGATGATGATGATGACGATGCTATGGAGTAGGCGAGAGGAGCAGAGGAGGAAGCGGTTGATTGATGACTACCCAGGTTAACCCTTTTTAATCTTGAACAATTGATGGCCTGCGTGCCAAATGTTGAACAATTTACTTTTCCTAACTTCTTTTATTTTCTGCATTTATTTTAACTTTGACATGGATGTTAACTTTGGTAAAAGTAGGATGTTTGCTGTTGGATCTGAGTTTCTTTTTGATTGTATTTTTGTTTGAAATTAAGATGGAAATGAAAGAGTTGTGCAGCGGAATTAAGATGAAAACAAACTTTGCATACAATCAAACAGGAGTAATACTTTTAATCAAACATCTTTACACAATGAACCGAATGATTGAATTTGTTTCAACAACGATTACAATGATTGATGTAAGAATGCAAACTCCCCCTCAGCCAGAGCTCAGTAGTTTGTTCGTGCAAAGAAGACGATGTGGTGAAAGAGCTAATAGAACAGTACAAAGTACTAAACTATTTATAGGCACTTGCAAACCACTGAGCATCTTAGCTGACGTCACCATGAAAGTGACATCTAACCTCCTAACAAACTCTAACCTCTGATCTATACAAACACTGATGTAGTAACTACTGCTATTACAATCTATTACATGAAAGATACTTAAACAGCTGCTGCATCCTTCCACTGCTGTGAATCCAGCAGTGCTTGTTCGGATCAGCAGTACTTGACTCAAAGCAGAAGATTGAGTCAGCAGAGCTTTGGTCTTCCATCAGTCTTTTAACATTTGGCAGTAGATGCAAGGCAGCAGTTGTGGATCAGCACTTGGTAAGATCAGTAGATACGAGGTCAGCAGATACAAAGCCACTTTCAAGGGGAAAGATTTGCATTAACTATCTGTAAACGTCTGCTTATTCTGGATCCACTGCTCTGATCCAGTTTTGGCTTTAATTATCTGTTCCTCTGATAGGGTTCAATCCCAACAATCTCCCCCTGGAACAGATAATGCCAAAACTCTTCATTATTTGTGGAAATCTTTATTGCCTCCTCAACAGCTCCCTTATCTGACCTTTAAATTGTAATTCAAAGTCTAGGGCGTCTGTATCTTCATCATCCCTGCTAAGTGGAAGATCAAGGAGATCCTGCAAATCTTCAAGACTCAGGCCAAGAGCTTGTTCCCTTGATATTTTCTCCACTACTCCACCAGACCTGAGCAAAGTCAATACGCAGGTCTGTTTGTCAGTTTCCCACTTTTGTATTTTTGAGCCTGGTGGGTTTCTTGGGAGATGTTTATTTGCAGAAGTATTTGGTGAGGCTGGCCTGTTCATAGCTGGTTGAGCAGCATTTGCAGATTGTTCCAATTCAAGATCTTCTTTTATCATTACTTCCGTGCCAGCTTTTACAATGGCATCTCCGGCTAAAAGATCTTGAATTGTTTCCATGCTAAACTGGTTTTTGCTCCTTCTTTTGTAGATGGCAGCACCAGCTGGAGCAGCGGTTCTTTTGACTTGCAGCTTTGGTGGTCTTTTTGAAACCGCTGCTTTGGAATAGTCAGGCTTTTGTGGAACTCTTGGATCTTTCTTTCTAAGTTCCTCTAATCTTTTATAGGTTGCCCTGACTCTATCTTCTCCCCACTTTGTCACAGAGTTCTTTGACCCATAATCAGCTATAATCAGCTCCTCTTTCATTCTCCTCAGCTCTAACATCTTCTCAGCTTCAAATTGTTGGAATTTTTCAGGAGGAGTCTGCTTGACCTTATTTTTTATCATGTCTTGAATCCTGGCTGCTTTTTTTCAAGCTCAGGAATGGTCCAGTTCTTGTACATGTGTTTCTCCCCCTTATATTTCTTGTAGGTCATGATGTTTTCAATGTAGTCTTTTCTTAAGGACTCATCTGCCCTTTCTGAAATTTGCTGACATACATTTTTAGCAAAACGTTCCATAGCATTGACCTGTGAGAGTAAGAACTGATAGTTTTGTTGAAATTCTCTATCAGATTTCCCTTTTCTATTTTTGATTGCAATATCCTCTGCTTGTTTGGCTTTGAGCTTCAAGTATTCTTCAATGTTGTTAGGCCTGGGATAATTTGCAATTGATGGCAAACTCCTTTTGGCTGGGTCATCTTCATAATAAAATGATTTGATTTCTTCTCTGACTGCAATGAGTTCCAGAGGGAATGAGACACCAGCAGGAGGTAGTGGTTTTACAATTTGAGCTGAAGAGAAAGGTATGGGTTTAGGAATAGTGACAAGAGATAAGGATTTTGAAGATGTTGGTGATGGAGGTGTGTCATCATCTTTTAAAATTAGCCTTCTCCTTTTTGGTTTAGGAGAGACTGATGATGTTTTGAATGGAACAGTGGTTGTAGATGTAGTGGCAGTGGATTGTGACTGACTAACAGTTGTTGAAACAACTGGTGTTTCAACCACTGTTGTCATTACTACAGATGTTATAACATCTGCTGTCTTCTGCTGTATGTCAGCAGGTGTTGTTTTTGGTGGTGATGATGGTAAAGCAGTGGATGTTGTGTGTGTTGAAGTGGTGTGTGTTGATGGAACAACTGTTTGGCAAGCAGTGGTTTTTGTAACTCATGTTGCATCAGCTGTTTTGTATGGTGGTTTGTGAGCAGACTTTGAACGTCTGGTTGGAATGGATTTGGGTTGCCTTACTTTTCTAGTAGACCTCTTCTTTTCCTCAACAGGATTTTCACGATCCCTTGACCCAGAAGTACCCTGATCTGGATGATCCATTCTGTCCACCCTGGCTTTCCTTTTGGCCTCTCTATCTCTTTTCACACTTGCAGCTGCTTCTGCTAGTGCATTTATTGTCACATCAATTTTCTTACTACCATCTGGCAGAGGGATCTGTTTGGTCATGTTTGAATTTTCTGGTTCAAGATAAAGACCATCTTCTATACCCTTCTGTTTCCACTCCTTCATTTTCTCCCCCTTTTTGGCATTATCTTCTGGGAGTTGATAAATGTAGCATACTTGTGGAGGAGCAGTGCCAGTGGTGTGCAAGATCTGAGTTTTGAGAGCCTTTAAGTCAGCCTTAGTGTTCTTGAACCTTGACTCCATTGCATTTCTCAGCTGTTGTACATGTGTTTCATGTTGCTGATCTGCTAATTGTGCTTGTTGTTGGAGAAAAGATTGAAATAACATCCAGAGCTCTTTTGGAGCAGATGCCCTTTGTGGAGCAGGTGCTTGAGATAGAACAGCAGTTGATTGTACCTTCTGAACTTGTAACACCTGTTGTAGCATATCTTTGAGTTCTGCAACAGAGTTATCAAGTTTTTCAATGCGATCCGTCAATTTCTGGTACTTTAAACCATCACCCAAGTTAATGGGATCATCTGATTTCCCACTAGCAGTGGTTTTATCAGTGGTAGATATAGGGAATATACTCCAAACATTAACCACTGATGCCCCTTTTTCTTGGTACTGGGGTCTTCTTCCTTCAACACTTGACAACCTTTTGATGTTGCCAGTAGGATACAGAAATCCACTGGTGGTTGGCAGAGGTGCTATAAAAGGAATTGCCTACAAGGAAGTCTTATTAATGTAACCACTGTCCAAGTATAACCCAGTGGGTGTAACACTTGTAGTGGCTGCTTCACTTGGATTACCACCAAGAGTTACTTGTAACTCAAGGGGTGTAACCTCCTCAGGTTGTGTTGGTGGGTTAGCAAAGATTGATACATCAGACCCAGGCAGTTGTTGAGGTATATTCTCATTTGTAGGTGATTGAGAAGGACTGGATAATGCCTGGTTCAAATCAATTGCATCCAACAGTGGTTTTATTGGTGAGGGAATTGTGGATGTGAAGGATGGTGTAGAAAGTGGAGTTGCCCCGGGTATTGAGCTGTGGTTGATAGAAACAAGTGTTTCTAGAGCATCATGATGTGGAGACCCTATTTGTACAACCTGTTCTTTTTGTGAAGAAGCAGGAGGAGTTGTGGTTATGGGTTGAGATATTTGTACCAACTGCTGTGAGGAAGTAGCAACAGTGGTTTCTTGTGACATTTGTGTTGTCACAGGCAAGAGCTCTGGTATCTCATCCTCCAGAGTTTCCGTTTTGATGGGTTTTGTGGGTTTTTGAGTTTTTCTTTTTGGCTTTTTGGAGATAGTAGGTGTGGGTTTCAAAACAGTTGTGCTGCTGCTTTGATCACCTTGAGCAGTGGGCTCAGCAGCAGATACCTGATGAGCAGTTGTAACTGCTAAAATCTGCTCAGGCACCTCTACTTGTGTTTTGCAAGGTGCTAACATTCTTGAAAAAGTTTCAGTTGTTAGACTGTTTATTTGAATTGAATCACCTTGGTTTATTAAAGCTAAATCATCCTTACTGAATTTCTTTGTAAAATAGTAACTCAAAAACCTTGGAAACAGTAAGAATGATTTTGTTACAACATTATTAACCAAATCTTTAAAAATTTCCCGAGAATAGTTAAAATTTTCGCCTTGAAGAATTGCATATCCCAGACTTTGAATCTTTAAAGGAATTTCATTAAAAGAAGTGGTTTTGTTTGAAACACATAATAGGAGGGTATGAAATAAAAATCTGGTTGCAGAAGGAAAATAACCTTTTTCTAAGGTAATTTTCTTCGTCATTGTGGCTTCATACCCTCTCTCAATGAAGTCAGTTTGTAACTCGTTTTTAGTGAAAGAAATTTTACCTTCCTGATCACCGAGTTGAAAGACCTCTGAAATGGATTGTGGCGTGATTTGGACAGCTTTACCCTTTATTGAAGAGTTTATGGTGGTTGCAATGTCTCCTTGTTTTTCAAGGGTTGCATTTTTCCAGAGCTCCCTTTGGGTCGCCAAATAGATTGGTGCATCGGCAGTAAACAAAGTTTTGTACTTTGATTTTGCCATGAGATCAATGGTGGAATCGAAAATATTGGTGGTTCCTGGTTTTGTGAGAAGACCCAGGAGATTGTGAGATGGTTTATGTGGAATCTCAGTGGAGATTGCCTTTTGAGAGGCTGTTTTCGATGATGATTTGGATGAGGGTTTTGAAGATTTCTTCGATTTTGTCATTTTGAGGATGATTGATCGAAGAAATTTGGGAAGAAATGAGATGAAAAACTACTTTGAGAAGAGAATTTTTAAGAATTCAATTCGACAGTAAAACCCTGTTTTGATGGTGAGTGGGGGATTTTATAGGGAAGAAAGTGAATGCTGAGGTGGCAGCCGTTACAAAAGGTCTGACCAATATGCACTGTCCACGTGACAACCCCTGTTGAAAGTGAAGGACAGTACTTTTGTGAAAGTGACTGATGAAGGCAGTGGTATGAAAGCAGTGGATGATTTTTACTATCAGTGGATAGCATATCAGTGGATAAGACACTGCTTTTGAACAACAGAGTTTATCAAAATAATGAGAGAGCAGGGGTTGACTTTCAGCAGTGGACAGAATGCTGAAGTAGAGCAGACTTTTGAACAATCAGTGGTTAATGGCAGACTTTTAAGGATTTTAATGAAAAATTTTCATTTTTAGCTATTTTTAAGGATGGAGTTTTGATTTTCTGAAAACATTTTGTTGCTTTTATTCATAGAAAAACAAGATGTTGCTTGTTATTCCATGTTCAGCATCCCAATTCTAGAGACCAAGCTTTCAAAAGTGGTTGTATCAAGTGCCTTTGTGAGCACATCAGCTAGCTGATCTTTAGTTGGGACATGATGCAGAGAAATCAAACCTTTTTCATAGCAATCCCTCACAAAGTGATGTCTGATGTCGATGTGTTTGGTGGTTGAATGGGAAACTGGATTTTTGATGATATTTTCTGCTGCCTGACTGTCCAACATGAGTGGTGTCTTTAAGGCAGTTATACCAAAATCCAGCAACTGATTTTGAAGCCACAGGAGTTGGGCTGTACAGCTTGCAGCAGCAATGTATTCAGCTTCAGCAGTGGATGTTGAAACAGCTGCTTGCTTTTTGCTTCGCCATGAAACTAAGCAATCACCTAGAAACTGGCACCCTCCTGATGTGGACTTCCTTGTGGTGTGACATCCAGCAAAGTCACTGTCTGAGAAACCTGAAAGCTTGATGTTCCCATTAGCTGGATACCAGATACCAAGTGTGGGAGCACCTTTTATGTATCTGAAGATCCTTTTTACAGCAATGAGATTTGATTTTCTGGGAGCTGATTGACTTCTTGCACAGACACATGTTGCAAACATGATGTCTGGTCTAGATGCAGTTAGGTACAATAAAGACCCAATCATGCTTCTATAAAGTGTTTGGTCAATCAGCTCATCCTTTTCATCAGACATGACCAGCTTATTTGTTGCCATGGGTGTGCTGCATGGTTTACAATCATTCATATCAAATTTGATTAAAAGTTCTTTAGCATATTTGCTTTGATGAATGAAAGTTCCATTTTGTAGTTGCTGTACTTGGAGACCAAGAAAGCATTGCAGCTCACCCATTGCACTCATTTCAAACTCAGCTGTCATGAGTTCTCTAAACTCTTCACACATTGAATTACATGTGCTTCCAAAAATAATGTCATCCACATAAATCTGGACAATCATTAAATCCTTCCCTCTCCATTTTAAAAACAGTGTTTTATCAATGGTACCTCTTTTGAAACCATTTGAGAGTAGGAAGTTGGAAAGAGTTTCATACCAGGCCCTTGGTGCTTGTTTCAAGCCATACAAGGCTTTGTTTAGCCTGTAGACATGATCTGGATAAAATGGGTCCTCAAAACCTGGAGGTTGACAAACATACACCTCTTCTTGAATTGTACCATAGAGGAAAGCACTTTTGATATCCATTTGAAACACCTTCATATTGTGGTTGACAGCAAAGGCCAGGAACAGTCTAATAGCTTCCAATCTTGCAACCGTGGCAAATGTTTCATCATAATCAATCCCCTCTTCCTGTCTGTAACCTTGAACCACAAGCCTGGCTTTATTCTTGACAACAATACCCCTTTCATCAGTTTTGTTCTTGAAGACCCACTTTGTGCCAATGGGACTAACCTCTTCTGGCAGTGGTACAAGTTCCCATACTTGTTGTCTTTTAAACTGTTGGAGCTCCTCTTGCATGGCTTCTACCCAACTGTTGTCTTTCAGTGCCTCTTGGTACTTGACTGGCTGATGGAGTGATAGAAAACCAGCAAAAAGACAAATGTTTTGGGTTTGGCTTCTTGTGAGCACCCCTTCATTTATGTTGCCAATGATTTGATCAGGTGGATGAGATCTCAAGAAGATTAAGTCTCCTTGGTATGGTATGATGGCATTGGTTGGTGAAGGCTGCAAATGTGTATCATCTGAGCTAACCACTGCTGGGGACTTTGATGATCCAGCAGTGGCTTCAAAAGGTGGTGGTATAGGTGGTAATGAAGTGGACACCTGCTGACTTTTATCCACTGTTTGAGGACTTTTGTCAGCATTGTATGAGGATGTGGAAGCAATGGTTGATGGGCTACTTTGGTCAACAACTGTTGAGGTGGCAGTGGTTGAGCTTTGACAACTGTTTTGAACAGCTGGTGCTTTTCCCTTTGTGGCAGACCTTTGAGGGATGATGATTTCATACCCATAGTCTGGTGTTGTATCCTCTGATGGACCTACACTGTTAGTCTTGACAGCAGTATTTTCAAAAGTGAATTTTTCAAGATCAAACAGATCTGCAGGGTTTGCTGGGATTTTCATTGAAGAGAGTTCATTGAACTTAACATTCAAAGTCTCCTCCACTGCCTTGGTCCATGTGTTGAACACTTTGTAGGCCTTGGCAGTGGATGAGTATCCCAGATGATAACCACAATCAATTTTGGCTGCAAATTTTGAAATGGAATCTTTTAAGTTCAAAAATAAAACATGGGCAGCCAAACACTTTGAAATATGAGATCAGTGGTTTAATTTTATACAGAATTTCATAGGCAGTCTTTTTGTGCCTAGGGTTTATTAAAACTCTGTTCTGAACATAGCAAGCAGTGTTTACTGCTTCTGCCCAGAAAGTTAATGGCAAACCTGAATCTGCAAGCATGGTTCTGGCAGCCTCAATCAGAGTTCTGTTTTTCCTTTCCACTACCCCATTCTGCTCTGGTGTTCTTGGGATGCTGTACTGCTTTACAATCCCTTTCTTCACACAGAAGGCATCCAACTCCCTATTTTTGAATTCTGTGCCATTGTCACTCCTGAAGCTTTTCACTGGAAGGTCAAATTGCTTTTCAACCTGTGTTACAAAGTCTTGCAAAATGCCTGCAGTTTCATCTTTTGAGTGCAAAAAGAAAGTCCATGTGAACCTAGAAAAGTCATCAACAATAACCAAACAATATTTTTTCTTTTTGAGGCTCATGACTTGAACTGGGCCAAACAAATCCATGTGTAGCATTTGCAAACACTGGGTTGTTTTGGACTCTTCAATGGACTTGTAAGAACTTTTATGCTGTTTTCCTTTTAAACAGGAAATGCAATGTTCAGGACATGAAAACAATTTTTGTGGTAGGCCTCTCACCAAACCATTTTTTGAAATTTCTGTGATTGTCTTAAGATTTGTGTGTCCCAGCCTTCTGTGCCAAAGTTCTGTCTCTTTGTTAGAGGCAGCTGAGAACAGACAGGCATCAGCTCTGGGACACTCTTTTGACATGTTAACAACATAAACATTGCCACTTCTTTGAGCAACAAGTTTAGTTTGACCAGTTTTGATTATTGCTTCAATCTTTTTGACCATTTCTGGTCCAACAATCCTACAACAATCTTTTGTGAAGAATGACCCAAAACCCTTGTCACTCATTTGGGACACACTCAGAAGGTTGAATTTTAGATTGTCTATTAGATTGACATTTTCAAATTTTACTTTTCCAGACTCCACTGTTCCCGACCCCAAAACTTTTCCTTTACTATTATTCCCAAAGGATATATCACCCCCACCATGGATTTTAAAGTCTTTGAGGAGGGCTTTACATCCTGTCATGTGCCTGGAGCCTCCACTATCTACATACCAAAGGCTATCAAAGCATGCCGAAGCTCCCTGCACATGAAGTAAAAGGACTAGTTCATTAAGGTCTCCAAAGCCAACAAGGCTTTGGATGGGGTCTCAACAGTGTCTGGGATGGAGACAGAATGATGGACAGTTGTTAGGTCAGGGGATTGAACTATTTTAGGACAGTTCTTCTTTAACCACTGTTGTGGGTCCTGACCAATCATCTGCTGGTAACCAAAAGGATGCTTGTTCACTTTGGGTTTAGAGGGCCTTTTATAGGCCTCATAAACGTGTGGAATCCTTTGATAAGACTGTTTTTCTCTGCCTTTTCTGAACTGATTGGCAGGGGGTGCATCAGTAACCTGAACATCTCTTTTGACAGGTGTTTGGTTCAGCTGTTTTGTAACAGCTGTTTGAACTGGCACAAACAGTGGTTGTTTCTTGGTGAACTTGACAGATGATGTGGATGATGATGATGGACTCAAGGATGTTTTAGCTATGCACTCATTCTTTTTCACATCAAAGTTTTTGAGGTACACACATGCTTGAGTTTTGTGTTTTGTTTTACCACAGACAATGCAGCTTTCTGCTGAAACAATGACACTTGTCTTGTTTAAATCATAAGCTTTCAAGTGGAAACAGTCTTTTGTTAGATGATTCCTTTTTTCACAGAATTCACAAAACAAGTTGTCAATTTTTTCTCTCTTCTTTCTCTTTTCAGACTCCTTTGCAGCAGAGGTTTTAACCACTGCTGGGATGTCCTTGAGAGGTATGACTTTAGCTTTTGGAGCTTTAACACCATCAGTTGATGTAAAGTCCATTGGCTTGAAATTTTCAAGAATATCACACTCGTCAGACCAGGTAGGTTTAAACTGATATTTTTCAAGTTCTTCAAAAGTTGAGGAACTCCTTGTTCTGCCAAGTGTGATTTTGTTACCAAGTTTGTCAGTGATTTTCACTTCTTGGCCATTCTTGTTTGTGGGGATGAACTCAGTGGTTACATCAGTGTTTTGAACAGATTTTTCACAAGCAATGTGTTCATCATCATATTTTCTATACCCAACCCCAAATTTCACATTACTTTCAATCTGTTTAGCAAGCATCACCTCATATCCTCTGCAGGATTCCACCCATCTTTCACAAGTAATCTGGGTGGATTCCAACTCCTTTTTGCAGCTTTGGTATTTTTCTACCATAGTTTGAAGTTGGGTTTTGGTGATGCTTTGCTCTTCTTTTAGACAGCTGATTTCTTTTTCCTTTTGAGACAATTTGTTTTTAAGTTCTTTTAAAGACCTTTCAAATTTGACCTCATCAGACAAGATTTTATCCCGAAGGTTTTCATTCACCTCTTTGATGTTAGCAAAAGCAATTATGCAATTGTCAGAACACAGTTTTTCAAGAACTTGAGGAGATACCTTGGCAGCTGCCATCATTGCACAATCACATTGATGATCTTCATCATCATCAGCTTTTACCTTCTTTTCACCACCCTTTTCTTCTTTCTCTTCTTCTTTGTCCTCTATGGACCATGGATCTGTCATTGGTTCAATCAGGGTACCTGAACTTTCTCCCAACAGTATTTCATCAGCCACTGTAGTAACCACTGCTTCAATCACCTCTTCCACTGTTTCAAGGCACTGCTGTTCCTCCTCAGCTTCAACCCCCTCCTGTATTGACTCTAGTGCCATCAAACAAAACTCATCATGTGAAGAATCATTAGAAGCATAGAGTGCAAAATTTTCATCACAAAGATCATCAGGCATACTGCTCCAGTCAACAAACCCTTGAGTGAAAAAACTTTGTTGATCTGGTTGTGCTGCTGCTGGAGCAGTGGTTTGAGGTGCAACAGGTTGCACTTGTACCTGTGGAGCAGGGGTTTGAACATATTGGATTTGTGGAACAGTAGTTTGGACATAATGTACTGGCACAGGGGCAGCAGCATAGTGAGCAGTGTTCACTTGAGCTGCTGGGGCATATTGGGCATAGTGCACAGTGTTTTGGTTTTGAGGTCGAGGATTTGAGCTAGGATGAGTAAATATGGGACCAGTGGTTTGACTCCTACATTCCCTAGCGAAATGTCCCAACCTATTACACTTGTAACACTTGATTTTCGATTTATCCAACCCAACCCTTAGATTCCCATGCAAACCGGGGAATTTTCTCCCTGTTCTTTTTTAGAACTTGCTAGTTCTAACACTTAGCAAAGCCAGTTGGTGCAGGATGTCCATTTCTTCTAAATCAGTGGGATCAAAATGTTGTAAATCATTGAGTTCAAAACTTAAATTGTCTGACATCTGGTTTTCGTTAGCAATGAATGCATAACTTGCAGAGTGAGGATCAGGGTTGTTAAAATTTGCACCAGCAGTTATGTCAATGAAGTGATCATAACCCTGATCCTTACCACTGCTCCCAGATTCTTCTTGACCCAGAAGAGCAGTATTACCGAAAGTGTAATCATCGGTAACTTTTCCTGACTCTTGTAACCTCCTTTTCTGGTTCAACTCCATTTCAAAGGTCAGGAGTCGACCATGGAGTTGGGTCAAGGTCAGATCCTTGAATTCAGATGAATTTCGGGTGACAAAAGCTATAGTGTCCCATTTTTCAGGCAGTGACCTGAGGAACCTGCTATTTTGAGTTGAGTTTGTAAAAGTGGTGTTAACAAGCCTCAGTTCACTGATGAGACAACTAAAACGCTCAAATTGTTGCGTTAGTGATTCACCTTTAATGTAGCAAAATGTTTCATACTGTTGGTTCAGGATTTCCCTATTGCTTTCTATGACTTCTTCAGTTCCACCAAACTGTTCCTTAAGTGCGTCCCATAACTCTTTTGCACTGTTACAGTGTAACAGTCCAGCATATATCTCATTGGGCAGCGCTGATGCTATGATGCTAAAAGCTTTAGCATCTAGTTCGATCTTTTGAAAGTCGGTTTCGGTATAATTTTCAATTGGTTTTGGAACGAACTTTTTATCATCTTCAGCGCTTGGCACTGAAGGAACATGGGGACCATAAATGACAGACCTCCAACAACCTGTGCTTTGTTGAGCGAGGATGTGACCCATCCTCCTCTGCCAGATGTTGTACTCATTTCTTTTTAGCATAGGTGGTTTAAAAAGCGAGCCGATGTTGTTTTTATCATCCTGAGATTGTGACGTCATTCTTGTTGTTTTACAGACACTGAGAAATCAACTTTAATGGTGATTAATCCTTGCTCTGTTTTTCAACGGATGAACAAACGATCAGTATCAACTGTTATGAGCTGAACTATTTACGTCAAAATGATTGTTAAATCAAATTTGACTGTCCAAGCTCTGATACCAATTGTTGGATCTGAGTTTCTTTTTTATTGTATTTTTGTTTGAAATTAAGATGGAAATGAAAGAGTTGTGCAGCGGAATTAAGATGAAAACAAACTTTGCATACAATCAAACAGGAGTAATACTTTTAATCAAACATCTTTACACAATGAACCGAATGATTGAATTTGTTTCAACAACGATTACAATGATTGATGTAAGAATGCATACTCCCCCTCAGCCAGAGCTCAGTAGTTTGTTCGTGCAAAGAAGACGATGTGGTGAAAGAGCTAATAGAACAGTACAAAGTACTGAACTATTTATAGGCACTTGCAAACCACTGAGCATCTTAGCTGACGTCACCATGAAAGTGACATCTAACCTCCTAACAAACTCTAACCTCTGATCTATACAAACACTGATGTAGTAACTACTGCTATTACAATCTATTACATGAAAGATACTTAAACAGCTGCTGCATCCTTCCACTGCTGTGAATCCAGCAGTGCTTGTTCAGATCAGCAGTACTTGACTCAAAGCAGAAGATTGAGTCAGCAGAGCTTTGGTCTTCCATCAGTCTTTTAACATTTGGCAGTAGATGCAAGGCAGCAGTTGTGGATCAGCACTTGGTAAGATCAGTAGATAGGAGGTCAGCAGATACAAAGCCACTTTCAAGGGGAAAGATTTGCATTAACTATCTGTAAACGTCTGCTTATTCTGGATCCACTGCTCTGATCCAGTTTTGGCTTTAATTATCTGTTCCTCTGATAGGGTTCAATCCCAACATTTGCTATGTTTTGGTGGAGTGTTTATTGGGTAAGCAGGTACATTCGAGGCTTAAAGTACTAAGCATTAGTACTCTTAAAGCCGGGACTGGAAAAACGAAGAAAGAAACCTGTTTTTCGAATTTGCAGACTGTCCACACGGGGTCGTGTCCAGCCAACACGCCCCCGTGCCCATTCCCCTGAACCTGCTGTTTGTTTAGATTCTGCAGACCTTGACAGACACGGGGTCGTGTCCAGACAACACGCCCCCGTGTTCACCTTCTGTAAGTTCTCGTTACTGGCACCTGAACACGGGGTCGTGTCCAGGTTGCCAGTAACACAAAAATTTTTCTTTTTACACCATTTTACACATCTAATCAACCTAAAAATTTATTTTTGGGACACATTGAGGACAATGTGTAATTTAAGTGTGGGGGGGATGCTAAAACCTTGAAATTTTGCAAGTCCTAATAACAAGCCTTACACAAAACTCTATTGGAACCGCTAAACACCCCAAATCTTTTCAAAAATTTTCATTTTTTTTACTTGTCTAAAGTTTAAGTTAGGAATCATAAGATTAATAAGGTTATATTTTTACAAATTTACAACCAAGAGCGTCGTGATAACAAGAACCAACATAAGAAAATTATGAAACGGCATGACAAGCTTAATTAAAATTTGATTATATATACTTGATCACATAAAAACCCATTCCCACAAAAGTGAGTTTTGAGCCTTTATCGAGCATACAAATTTACATCTTTAGACTAAATGCTCATTTTTCGTTTCTTGTGTGAATAGCCGCTTGGTTCTTACGACTCTAGAACTTGCCATGACGATACATTCCCGGTCCTTATCAACTTAAACCTGAGTAAGTAAATGATAGAGGCATTAGGACTGTTTTTTTTTCTTCTACACCATTATTTTTCTTTTTTTTTACCACCTACCCAAAATCCCCCTAGTTAGCCCCTTTGAGCCTAAACCTTTTCATTTCATAACCCAAACCAAACACCCCTTTTACCCACCAAAACCTTTTTCATTTTTAACCCTTTGTTTTAGTAACAAGTTCGGTTTTTCGTATGATCGGCTGAAAAAAAAATAATAATGTATTGATGATGAAGCAAAAGAAAATAAACAAACAAGTTCATCAAAAATAACTTTGTTTGAATAATAGCTTCATCAAAATAAAAAGTTACAAAAATAGAAAGTCCTACGAAAACCGACACTTGTTACGCTTTTTCACCCTTTTTCTACTAACCACTAACCCAACCACCTACCTTTAACCCAAGCCTAACCCTTCACCCGCAAAGTCCTCTTGATATTTACAAAGGTATAAAAGTTAAAAAGGAGGAGGATTGATTGCTTGGCAAGCCTATGGTAGGAGTAAGTTCCATGCCGCTCCCGAGTGATTCACTAAAAATACACCTTCGGCCGAGTGTGAGTGATTTCTCCCGTGAGGTATGTGAACTTGTATATAAATGGAATTTTAAAAAGGCATGTTATGCCCAAATAAGTAATTTCTCCTATGAAACGTTCTAAACAAATCATAATGAATAGGATTGTAAATAGATAAAATAAAACCCAAAAAGATCTTGGATTCCCAACACTCTATGACAAGCCCAAACCTTCTCTTCTACCCATTCCATTTGGGAGTGTAAGCCACATATTAAAGAGTTTTGCTTGAGGACAAGCAAAAGTTCAAGTGTGGGGGTATTTGATGTGTGTAAAATGCAACATATAAATTACATCAAATGAGGCATAAAACTAACCCTTTTTAAGTACTAATGTTGGAAAAAGAGTGTTTTTGTCTTCCTTTTGTATTTTCAGGATTAAATGAGCTCAAATTCACAAAAGAAGCAAAAAGACAGCTAAATCTAACATAAATACAAGAAAAGGAACATAAGTGGACTGCCCGACCCTTCAGCGGCATCTTCCCAAGCAAAATAGAGAAGGCAGAAGACTGAACACGCCTCGTGCTCAGCCAGCACGGGGCCGTGCCCAAGAAGCAGCAGAAAAGACAAACCTATAGAAGCTTCTATTGCCCACCACGGGCCGTGTCCAGTGAACACGGGGGCATGGCGAAAGTACAGCAGGCGCATTAATTGTAATTGCGAATTACAATTAATGAAGAGAGAGAGTGTCAGACAAGCACGGGGGCGTGTCCAGCGGACACGGGGCCGTGCCCAGCCTTCTGTTCAGCCTATAAATAGGAGTGCTTGGTTTCATTTCAACTCATCCCTTGGCACACCACCTCTCTCACACTTCACCCACCACCCACCACCACCATAACACCATCATCCACCACCATCATCCATTGTCCATCATAGAGTGTGTGAGTCATCTCGGGATCCAAGATTGATCGTAAGAGTTCTTGACAATCAAGGCCATGTTTGCCTAAGTCTCTTACATCACTTGGTGAAGACAAAGTGTCTAGTATAATACTTTTTATTTCTAATCTTTTGCACTTTTTATTTGGTTTTGTATTAATGACTTTAATAACTAGTTACTTATGTTGAAGGTGATCTTTCCTTATCGTTTGTCCGTGGTGTCTTGGCATTATTTTACTGTCTATATAAAATAAAAGATTTTCACCATTCATGTCTCCACGGTCTATATGGAGGTATGTTGGCTACCTGGTCGGGGGTTAAGGGAACGGTTTGGTAAAGGTCTTGCCATTCTTCAGCGTTTAGAGGTCCTGCAATGGACCTGGGTCAAATTTAGTAGGACCTCCTTCAATGCTTCACGGTATTGGATGGCGGGGGTCCAAACTCTTTGATCCCCTCATAAGTTAACTACTATTAATACTATAACCCGGCTATTTAGGACTGTATCCCTGCTGACTCAGACTACTTAGCCGAGGGTAACGTCACCGCCAAAAGCGGGGCCTACCATAATTTGCATTAATAACTTAATTAATTATCTTCCAATAATCCACCCTTTTAGGATTGTATCCTTGCTGACTCAAACTACTGGGGTGAGGGTCACGTCACCTTCAAAAGAGGGGCCTACTACAATAACTAAGATAATCTCTTAATTATGTGCAAAAGTGCGGAAATAATCAAAGGTTATACTAGATACGAGTCGGAACCAAGTGATTCATCTTGTCTATCTGTTTTTTCTTTTATTTTACTTTTCAGCATTTTAGTTAGTTTTTATTTTTCTTCGTTTAAAAACATTTTTCTAAACTTTTTATTTTGATTAGACGTTGAGGATAAACCGGTACTAAAAGCTCTTGTGTCCTTGGACGACCTCGGTATCTTGCCAACACTATACTACGCTCACGATGGGTGCACTTGCCCATATGTGTGTTTAGTGTTAGTAAAATATTGTGTTTTATAAATTTAAAACTTGGCTAAAATAAGTGTTAAAGGGGCTTAAAATATACACCTAATATATATAACACTTCACACGCATCAATTATATATAATAGATTAGATCTAAAGATGAAAGCTAACTACCGAAAGAAGAACATCGGTCTCAGCTCCTTGACTATCCGTGAATGTCACAAACGCGATTTCAGACCGCTCATTATGACTGCAAGGACAGAATTACAATGGTGTTAAGTGTTAAACCATAACAAAAAGAAAATCCTAAAAGATAAAACTCATTATTACTCATTTAGTACACTAACCTTTGAGTCTCAACATAAACAATATTTCCGCAGAAAATAAACTGGCCCGTATGGTCATAATCGAGGGCAGGAACCTCGCCGTCAACAACTATCTTACTTATTAATCTTCTTGTACTAAAACTGAATATCTGAGATAGGAAATACATGATCAGACTATTATTTTAAAATATTATTACCATCATTTACTTTCTTAATTAGTTAATTAGTTTCGTAGTCTAATTACAACTTACAATAACTTGGAACACACGTTACTATTAATTAGTTAATTATTACCATCTTATTAATCTTGGATCCATTTCTTTCTTAGACTTCTTTGCAGATGGTTCTTTTACTTTCACTGACTTCTTTCTGCACCAAAATCCACATAAACATAAATAAAAAATAATATTAATAATAACTATAAAACTAATTACCTCTCTACATGATTTTTAGCAATAGATTCTTTGGGTGTTTCCACACAAATTGTCTCTGTAACAACATAATCCAATGTTATTAAAAAATTAAATTAAAGTGCTCAATTAAACAACATACAGATTGTCCAAAAAACAAAAAAAATATCCCCCGCAAGTGTCCGCCGTCGTCGTTGAATCTGTAAAGAAAAATCAAGTATGCATTTGACTAACAATCAAGAAACAAAGATGTTAGTGCATTCATCTGTCAACTACGTCTTAAGTCGTGTCTCAGTTAGTTGCGAAGATTGGTCAAACATGATGTCATTATGACATCATCCAAGTGATTGTACAATTTCAGATCTTATATAGAATCACAGTTTATATTACATCTTGTGTGTTTCGGTCTCGATCATTCACGGATTCCGCACGTCGAACTTTCGTTACGCAATCGTATGGTGTCAAACCGGTCCTAACAAGTGGTATCAGAGCAGGAGCTCGATTGTGTTGATCAAACAACAAGATTCGTATCAGATTACAACGTTTTCAGATCTAAATTGCATCATTTCTTCTTCATCTACTCATTCTTTCACGTTTTCTATGGATTTTCGTCAAATTGATTGGGATTTTATGGTCCGAATCGGCTGAATTTTTAGTATATTGTGCGAAAACAGTTGATCTACAATCCTACCAAATTTCAGTTTCAATCTCCGAGTCGTTTAGGAGAAATTCGATTTTTTGTGTCCGATTTCGTTGGATCAGCATGATTTCGCTTGAAAGATAACATTTGACAGATTTCGCTTGAAAGTTAACATTTGACAGATTTCGCTTGAAAATATGACATGATTTCGCTTGAAAGTGGCTGTTGGTTTGTGATTTCGCTTGAAACATCATAGACTTGATTTCGCTTGAAACAGCATATACTTGATTTCGCTTGAAAACAGCATAGATCAGATTTAACTTGAAACAACATATACTTGATTTCGCTTGAAAACAACATAGATCAGATTTCGCTTGAAATAGCATATACTTGATTTTGCTTGAAACTGCATGAATCTTGATTTCGCTTGAACATCATCTTGGGATTTCGCTTGAAGTTATATCAGTTGATTTCGCTTCAACTGATCAACTAGTGATTTCGCTTCAAACTGGTCAACTTGGGATTTCACTTGAAAGAGGATTTTCGTGTCAAGATCATTTCACATCAACTGAGTATCAGTCTGTTTCAGGATATTTGATATTGTGTATACTGATTGTGTTTGTTTGTTTGTCCAGGTGATTCAAGATGGCTAAAATGTTTGATGAACAGGAAAACGAGAATCTTTTGGATTTCTGATTCTTGGTTTGATAAGAAGAACAGGAAGGATGTTTCGATTAAAAGATCCGAAAATTTCTTATGCATGAAACATGAATCTTTGGAACAGTTGGATAGACGTTTTGATGAATTGATTGATAAGATAAATAGATATGAGATAAAGTTTTCAAATGCTGAAAAAATTTCAAAATTTGCTGATGCATTACCTCTAGAATGGGATGAATTTTTGAGTGAACTAAAAAGGAATGAAAATTTCTCAGAGTTTTCATTTAGAGAATTCATCAATAAGCTTAGATTACATAAGTTTGATAAAGAAAAAAGAAAAGAAGAGTTGATGTATGAGATGAAGAAGGATTTAGAAAAGATAAATTTGGAAGTGATCATCGAAATGAGAAAAAGATTTT
>JARYGA010019604.1:0-48756 GCA_030545235.1 Helianthus tuberosus
CGGTACCGAGCTCATCCCTAGTGACGTTTCTTTTTTTTTTATGAGTTATGAAATTATATTATTTACTATTCATTTATTCACAGATTCCATAATCTATAAAAAAATTTGTTTATTTAATCAATTACTTAAAAACAAAAATTAATTATCTAAATTTAACCAAATTAGTTATTCTTTTAATCAGTTACTTAAAACATAAATATAGATAATGTAATATTGGATAAGGAAAAACTAATTATGCCATATAGTTATCTCTAAACAAACTGCTTCAATCATCTTTTTTTTAGTTTTGAAATTTTGTTTCACCTGCTAAACCACTAATGAGATAAATTATAATATCTCAATACTTAAATTATAAACCATCAGTTTTAGGAACTTTATTTAACCTAAATATTAATAAGATTCGTTATGTGTTATTATAAAAATCTAGGATAACGATTTCATTTATTCTCTTGGATTTTCTCAACTTTTACTCGTGCGTTAATTCAAGGAATCTCCACACGCAACTACGGTGAGTATACTCGAACCCATTTTTACATTTAAACACTTTTGGGTGCAACATGTATTCTATATTAAACTCACGAAACTTTTGAGACTATTTGAATCACTCTCTATCCATATTTGAACATGAAACCATATGATGCTTGTTAATCTCGTATGTAATGTTAAACTTTTCGTGTCTATATGCTCATTAACTTCGTACAAGCCTACCTTAACAATTATAGCGCTATGAGAGTAATGGACCGCCCACGATTCTTGGGGTATTGTTAAGTCAAACATGTTAACCTCCCTTTATTCTATCCGGGGATAGGCTATTTTAATGCATTGGATTCTTGGGTTTGAACATATACTTGACACCGTTACGACTTACTAGTAACTTGCATATTGTGATTTATGTTGGATACGAGCCTTAGACTATTTTAAAACTATTTTTATGCTATGTATCAAACTTGTATACTCGCCTTTGCTTTTGCATTGAACTCTATTTTTATACATGTTGCAGGTTCGATAGACAAGAAGATGCTAAGTGAAGAAACAAGATTTAAGTGGACTTAGAAACACACTTAGATTAATCAATTTTGTATTATGTGTTTGGAAACAATGTTGTTTGTATTTGATTCTTGTATGACATTTTAGTAAATTATTGAAATCAAATTTAAATTATATCGTCACATAGTGTTATGAAGTCTCTTGCAATCTATTTCGTCTCATCCCGATGTTTCCGCCATCGGTTGGGGTATGACAGAAAGGCACGCCAAGTAGGCAGTCATTTGTTCCATGTGATATCTCCACCTAAAATTGATGCTCATTGTTCTACATGAGGTCTAACTGAGATGCTTAGTTGTTACATGTGAGCTCTTTACTCGTTGAGGCTATGCCTAACCAAGAAGCTCCAAGTTCTATTAGGCTTAGAGCATTCACATGTATTACACCAAATTGTGTGACTGGAGTTTTTATAATATAAAAAGTATAAAAAGTGGTTGTGAGTGGAGGAGAGATAAAATGTTACTGTTCAACTGTATATTTGAGGGGACACTGTTCACCTCTATAATTTTTTATATATTTTGAAAGTGATTCTGATTGGATAAGAGAGAAAAGGTAGGTATAAAAAATATTATTTTATTGAAAATGAGAGAGAAAATATAGTGTTTTTAGTGTAATATATGGTAAAAATATGGTGGAATGTATGTGAATGCTCTTAGAAGCTAACCCGAAAGTTGCATTTATAATCAAAAGATTAAAAAAATAGAGAATAAAAAAAATAAACCATAATAAAGACAAAAAAAAACAAATGAAAAAAAAAGAAAAGAAAAAAAATGAAACATAGAAAAATTTCCTTGTGACTTGTGAAACAACTCCTCAACAAATCAGGGTGTCTTTGGTTCAAGAATAGATCCAGACATAAATTGATTCTTTGGTCAAATTGGTGTAAATTTAATTTGATATGGTTTTGTTAGTGTTTTTGTGGTGGGCATCCTATGTTTTTGCTTGAGACTGCGTGTTGCTGTTATTTCTGTTTGAATAAAGTTTTACTTAAAAAAACATAGTGCCATGACCAATTTACAGGTCTAATTCCTTAAACCCTCTCAACCCTATCCTCTCCACTTTACAGGTCTAATTCATTCAACCCTCTCAACCCTTCCCCGAATAGAAAGCTCTCCCTCTCAACCATAACTCTCGATGCAAAACGTGCTCAACTTGGTCTGCTTTATGAGATCGCTTCACCTCAACAAGTCATGATTCCTGTTACTTAAGAAATTACAGGATAATAATCCAAAAGATATTAGAAATAAGGTTGAAATAAACTTTGAAGCATGATAATGGGTAAGCATCCAGATCTAAACTTACGAGGATCCGACAAAACAAAGCCTAGAATATGCACTTTGATCATCAGCTTTTGAAGATCAGCCCTTGGAATATCGACATTCTAGCTATGAGATCTCGACCAGCTCCATACATTGTATTGGTGTGAATGACTACGCTGACCAACTCCATATGTTGCACATCCAAACCTTCGGATCAAGCACTACAACAAGTCCTTTGATGCAACACTTTATTAAGCATACCGTCTATTTTCATGCTTTCCAGTTATTTATTTTATTTGTAGTCTTATCTCAAAAATGAGTCTGAGAGGAATGCTAGTTTGTAGGAGGGTTAGGTGTTTGGTTCCATTATTTATTGCGATGTATGTTCTGGATTTTGGCAATCAAGATAAAGAAATTAACCATCCTTCATGGTTATCAGAGCCACTCTTCTCCAACCCTAATTTTTTTTTTCTTTCAGCGGCCATCTTTCTGTTTCTCTTCTCCGGTGACCGGCCGCCACCACCATAACCGACGACACCTCTTCTGTCAACAACACTCCCCAACCAGATAAATCATCTCTTCACCCAGCCTATACGGTTACTAATATCAACAACAAGATCCGGACTCTCGATGGTAAGAAAGTCACGTACTCTTCGTGGGTTAAACTGTTCACCCTTCATCTTCGTGCTTACAAGGTGCTCGGTCACATTGACGACACAGATCCTCCAGCTGACTCCGATCCAAAGTTTGATTCATGGTCTGAACTGGATGCACTCATCCTCCAGTGGATTTTCAGCACCCTTTCTGATGACCTTCTGGTACGAGTTCTTGACACAAAAATCACTGCTAGATCGGCCTGGTTAAAGATTCAAGAGATCTTCATCAACAACAAGCAGGCCAGTGCTGTTACTCTCGAGACCAAGTTTACCAATACAACCCTAAACACCTGCTCCTCCTTTGATAATTACTGCCAAACCCTAAAGGATTTGTCCGAGCAATTGAAGGACGTTGATCAACCCGTGACTGACACCCGACTTGTTATTCAGATGGTACGTGGACTTCCTATTGAATTTGATACAATTGCTGCCATAATTAACCGTGAGAAACCCTCGTGGGAGGTGGCATGTAGCATGATTGAGGATGAGCAAAACCGACAGGCGGCTAGATCAAGCACCTCTCGTGATACGGTTCTTGTACATGCCAATGATCTGGCTACAAACGATGCTCCTAAATCGCCATATCCAAACGGCTATCGGGGCCGGAATTATGACCCGGCCAAGGCTGCTAGGGGCCGTGGTTATCTCGCTCGTGGTGGTTGTACAGGTTCAAATGGTCGATCAGGCTCATCTCAATCACACTCACATGGTAGGGGGTCCTCTACGTGGAACCAACAACAGTTTACTCAATCTCAACAGCCCTCATTTATTCCACATCCACAACAGTCCATACTGGGCCAGCCTCCAAGTCCTAATTGGGCTCACCCTTCGTGGACTCCACCCCCAACCCCATACCCATCCCAACCGGCACAAAACTACTCACGGCCTCCTTTTTATCAACAACCCCATCAGGCTCATTTGGTTAATCAGCAGCAGCCCTATTCGAGTCCTTCCTCACAGCCGGGTAATGCATTATGTCCGTCTGATATCGGCATGGCAATGTCGAGTCTCAGTCTCAACTATCAGGACCCACAATGGAATATGGACACGGGGGCATCGTCTCACATCATGGCTGATTCAGGTATGATACTAACTCCCTCGGTATTACCTACGCGTCCTATTTTCGTTGGAAATGGTCAACGTTTACCTATTAGTGGCTCCGATAATGGCTTATATATCCTTCCCAACAAAACCTACAAGCTTAACGACATAGTCCATTCACCATCCGTTATCAAAAATCTTTTGTCTGTTAGAAAATTTACCATTGATAATCAGGTTTCTATTGAATTTGATCCCTTTGGTTTTTCTTTGAAGGACCTCAAGGATGGACGCCTCCTTTCCCGCCACAATAGCAGTGGGGATCTCTACCCTTTCACAAAGCCAGAGTTCACCTTACTTTCATCTACAATGCATCCTCCATGGCATGAACGTCTTGGACATCCCGGAACGAACGTGTTACATCATCTTAGTCGTACTTTAAATATTTCTTATAATAAATCTGTTGGCAGTTCCATTTGTTCCTCTTGTCAATTGTCAAACAGTAAACGTTTACCATTTTTTGATTCAGTTTCTGTTACTTTTAAACCATTCGACATTGTGCATTGTGATTTGTGGACCTCTCCGGTTGTTAGTAATTCTGGCTACAAGTATTATATGGTGTTAATTGATAACTTTACCAATTATATTTGGGTATACCCACTTAAATTCAAATCGGACACCTTTACTACATTTGCAAAATTTCATAAACTTATACGAACCCAATTTAACCTACCAATTAAAACCTTTCAATGTGACCTTGGTGGTGAGTTTGACAACCACAACTTTAAAAATTTTGCATCTCAACA
Organism: Helianthus tuberosus; assembly: GCA_030545235.1. NCBI lineage: Eukaryota > Viridiplantae > Streptophyta > Magnoliopsida > Asterales > Asteraceae > Helianthus > Helianthus tuberosus. The sequence continues at coordinate 4,804 of JARYGA010019604.1, forward strand.
TGGCCTCCTCTTTCGTTTTGCATGCCCTCAAACCTCCCAACAGAACGGGCGCTCGGAGAGAATGATTCGTCGCCTAAACGACATCATCCGAGCTCTCCTTATACACGCCCACCTCCCCCCCCCATTCTGGGTTGAGGCGCTTCACACTGCCTCATATTTGCACAATATTCTACCTACCTCTCGCCTTCGTTTCAATACTCCAGCCTTTGCTCTATATGACTGCAACCCAACCCAACAAACTTTTTCCTAGGTCCGCTCGGTGTATTTTTCTAGGCTATCCGTCTGATTTTCACGGATACCGATGTTATAATCCCACCACCGGTCGTGTACTCCTGTCACGTCATGTGGTTTTTGATGAGTCGGACTACCCTTTTACCCAACTTGCATCCCCTTCTACCTACACTTTTCTAGATGACCCCACACCTATATTTCCTCACTTTATTCAACCAACTTTTCTCTCACCTAACTCTATATCGCCATCTCCTACTGCCACTCCATCCATGACCAACCATATCCCACCCTCATCCAATCCTAACCCTACCAGTACATCCAACAATAGCCAATCACATAATCCTTCATCACCTACACCCACATCGATCCCATCCTCCTCTCCTCTCACTTCAACTACAGTCAACCCCCCATCCCCTCATACCCCATCAGCGCAAATTAAAACCCCAACTCTCCAACCTTCAACTAACGTTCACCCCCATGCAAGCCTGTTCTAAAGTTGGTGTTTCTAAACCAAACCCAAAATACAATCTTGCTGCCACTACAAATATCTCACCCATCCCGTCTTCACCGAACAAAGCCTTATCGGACCCAAATTGGTTACGAGCTATGAATGACGAATTTAGTGCACTATAGGCTAATAATACGTGGGACTTAGTACCTAGGCCTACAAATCATCCAGTTATTAGATCTTTGTGGTTGTTTCTGTCACACCCTGACTTTTGCGGAAGCGTGGGTTAATTTGGTGTGACTTCTTAATACCATAGCAACAATCATAACAATGCTATATGATAAAACATAAGATGTTCATCCATAATATTGTTTAGAAAACATCATAACATAATTGTCTTGGGTCATCAACCCGAAATAAGTTACAAACATGACTTGTTTAAAAATAAGTTCTCAACAGACTCAACAAAAGACCATAAGTAAAAGAGGTTTGGGAACATGTGTCCCGTCCAGGCAAGGGTTACACATCCCAAACCCTACACCCCTGGATGACATCTTTTATTTAAGTACGCAGCTTAATGTGCATCGCCCGCCAGATCCTATCAATTCCCTGAAATACATGTAGTTTGAAAAGTCAACAAAAGTTGAGAGAGTTCATGTGTATGTCTGTGTGTAAAAACCGTTAAAGTACGTCCCAATGTATAAAGTATGTCCAATTGTAAAAATGTCCCTGGTATGTAGCAATTAAGGAAAACGAGATCACCACTGGGTTGCAAAGCCACTGGTATGTGTGAAGTGATGCAGGAAAACTCAAACCTAGCAAATTTGTACCGGGCCTCGGCTAGAAGACACAGTCACCACTATGGGTCACCCTGACCTCACGGGTGTGGGCTCGCTACACCCAAATAGATATATCACTCTTGTGTCCCTCGGTCCTAACAATGAGGATTAATGGCTTTAAGCGTTGTACCCACCACTCACATGATCTGAACGTCCCAAACCCTCCTTAAGCTAACCATACCATGTATAAAAATGTCCTCAATAATTGTAACATGTATTTCACCCCCGAAGTTATAAAACTGAAAATAGTTAAGAGAAAAGGGGGAACATGAACTCACTGTATTGCGTCTTCGATACTCGTAACCCAATTCTCCTCAGCCACACGACTACCTACAATGGTCTAACGTCTATTAGACGAATGAGTCGTGCCATTGCTTAGTATGAAGGTTTTTGAGTTACGTTTCTTGTGTTCCCAAAATTATTCCAAGTTATAATCATCAGTTAATGTTTGGATTAATTGCTAAACAATATTTCATATTCCTACTTCTCAAGTATTTTAACTTTGTATTTTCCTTCCCAAGGATGGGGGTATCTCATACATGTATTTTCGTATTTTGTATTTGTATATCTTGTCAAGAAATGGCGTCGTATTCCGGTGTGTTCTTCCAAATAAAATACGTCAATATATTCCCAATATATATTTCCAAACACTTATATTTTTAAGTCCCACTTTAGAAAATATATAGTAACTTATTTTGTCCCAAAAATATTGTAACTAGTTCGCAAATCGAACAAGTATTCACACACGCGTTTTAGTATAAAATATATACTCTAAATATATATTCTTCCGCTTTTATTTACTAAAACCCACCTCCTTCACTTTGAAATATTATAACAAACTTATGGCGAAGTTTACTTCCGAAAAACAAGGTTAAACCCAGCTGTAAATACTTGTTAGAAAATAGTTTTCTAAGTCTTGGGATTTTTAGAAATTTCGCCAGAGTTTCCTTTGTAAACGGAGGTGCCCATGCTATATAGCATATCATTTTCTTTAACATATAACTCGTTAGATCATTCTCAAATTACCAACCCGACATTTATACATGCAAAAGACTACTTATATCATTTCAGTTTTTAATATACAAAACTGGGCTGTTTTCGGGCATTTTAACAAAATAGTTATCTTATTTCAAAAATTCCCAAATTTTTTCAGAATGTCTTATACGATCCAAATTTTATTGTGTAAAAATATCGGGGTCCAGTTCATTACCAATATTTTATAAAAAATTATTTCCCGGACTGCAATCAGATTTGTCACTTTCTGATTGCAGTTTACGAAATAATTCATCTAAAAATTATCGTAAGTCCGATTGACGAAATTCTAGTGGGAGAATTACTATGACATCAGGAGTCATCTACAGTCCAGTTTTCATGAGTTGAGACAACATAGATTTCAAGTTATGACCAGAAACATATCACCCATTTACTACAGTCAAAACTCAGCTTGAGCTGCTGTCCAAAAACAGTCCTTTAAAAATAGTAAACGACCTTGAAAAATTACAATTCCAGTGCCATTTGCTTCGTTTTTCGAAAATACATAATTTAGGCTTCAGAAAATCAGTTTTTTCGACTTATAATGGTCCGGTTACAGCCAGTTGAAGTCGGCTAAAATCGTTACTCAGCATGTTGTTTCCAGCTTAAATGTTACTAAAACGCACACATATGATCGCCATAACTTTCTAATGACGATTAACAACAGGTAATAAGTCTTCTACAGCAGGTTATATTTCATTTAACTCAGATTTATCATGTATCATCACCTCTCATTTCGTGATCTTCATGTAAACTTTATGTCTAAACTTTTATGTTTATGTTTTTAGTATTCTTGTATTTCATATGATCCCATCATAAATAATCTTTCAACTACTCAAAATAGACATGAACAAGAGTAAACCGAGACTTACTACTAGCACAAGGCTAGGGTAGAATCTAGTGACGAAGATGTTGAGAAAAGATGATGAAAAAGCTAGAACAAAGCTCCTTTGAAGCTCCACAAGATGCAAGCTTCCTTGTGTTAATCTTTAGGCTTGAATGGAACTTGAAACTTGGAAGATGATGGTGGTTTAATGGTGGTGAGGGTGGCGGTTTGGGGTGGAGCCGAAAGAGGGAGAGAGAGTGGAATGATGGGTGTGATCTTGAGAAGTAGGGTGGTGATCATGGTGCCATACTTATATTGATATGTGCATATATTATGGCTACTACAAGTAACAATCCAATAAACAAATGAAGTATAATCTAATTAAATATATGGGGCATGGAGGATGATTTTGTGTGGGTCCACTAGGGAACCGATTCGGTTAAGGGGGGGGGGGGGGGGGGTTAATGTAAAAAAATTGTAACCAAAAGGTGATGGTTAGTTAGATAACAAGTATAAACTTATATGTGTTAGTGAATTGATTTTTAGCGGGTGTTATGGCATACGGGGATCATGACAAGCCAAAAATAATAAGACAATGTACTTGACAAAAATTTAGTATCCCGGATAATGTCCGGTTGTCCGATTAGACACCGTTCCGTTAAAGTGTTTAACTAGTCCAAAAAATGTCTTTTATATATATTTTTGTAACGCTATTTATTCCCGGCACTTAGGAAAGCATACAGGACCATTCTGCCATATTTTTGCATTCTACTAGTATGCTGAAATGCTGAATTTTTATTAATGAATGCAGAATTCTGCATTTAAGTGTGTTTTTGGCACTTCCCGGCACTGTAACTATCACCTAGTGACGCAGTTTTATGGTCCTCACTTCCCTACACTCCATACTAGTGTAGTGCCCTGTCCCTGGCTCATACTGGCTTCAAAAACATTGTCTGTCCATGTGCTGGCATTGTCAGCATGTTTCTGTATTATCCGTTCAGTGTGCTAACTGTGCTATGTGCATCAAGTATGTCACTAAGGTTTGTGTGTAATAAATGGAGTGACAATATGAAGTGTGATGCATATGTATGTATGATACATAAATCAGAAAGTAGTTTACGTCATCAGTTATAATCAAGCACAGTCATTAAGCACGTAATTAAAATAAATTAATAGTATGGTGCCTGTAATTGTGAGGGTTGTCACATTCTCCCCCCGTTAAGAAAATTTCGTCCTCGAAATTTGTACTACCTTACCTCCTTAGTGTTTCATTTATGCATGTATGTATATGAATAATACCGAGGTAGATAATCGCCAAACCGAATCAAACCTTATTCACATCAGGTGAGTTCAAGAATATATAATAACACGAATCCAATGGTTAAAAGGGTATGTGCTTTTAGCATTTGGTGTCGAAGGTACAAGGCGTATCGACGTGTAGTCTAGTGTAATCCAGTTACAGGGGTTCCACAAGAGGAGTTTTGTCCAATAGGATTCTTAAACGATTGGTCACAGTGTGCCAACGAGTCTTCACAACCATAGCATCTGCTATACGAATTTAAAATCAACATCTCCAAAGTAATAGTAAAGTGATCTGTCAATCTCCCGAACAAATGAATGGTAAGAATTAGTGCGTTGTCATTTTTGACTTGTGAAAATACACCGTATGAAATAAAAGCGAATCTGGTGTATCATTGTCTTGATTTGTAGTTGCATCAGAAATGTTTAAATGGCAAGTCAAACAAAAGTATATGTAGTTTTATGTGAAACAGTTGACCATGATTAGCACAAGGTAATGACACCACCAGGTGTTATAATGACGAGATTCAATAATAGTGGTGACCGAACAAGTTCACCGTGCCTGAAATCAAATGAAAGTGTCCTTAAACAGTCCAAAATTTTGATGTATACAATGTCGCAAGGTTTCCAGTTGAACACGGAACATCAAAGAATCACTGTTCCCGATCGAAGATGAAAAGTAAATATGTGTCGCAAGGCATTCGATCGACCATGAAAGAATCGTTAGGAGGTACATTGTGATATAAAATGAGTCTATGTACCCTTGTCTTAACACACAACTGTGTAGAGTCTGCTTTAATTGAACTAAACAAGACGGATTTAGAGAAAATTAGCAAATAGTTTAAATCCGTGTATGAAGTGAGTAACCAAATTAGCGCAAGCTTCAATCTCATGAAAGTATCACCACAATGTATCGGAACCAATCAAACGATTTAGTGGAGTCGTAGACCAACCGAGTCTACTACGACTCGTATGAAAAGGTCTTCGCAAAAATATTTGAATATGATGCTCTCAACACATCATCATACAGCTTCTCAAAATGAACACGCAAAGATGGATAAGTTCAAGCAGTTGAACTAGATTTCAACGTTATCTGACAATCAACATATGTATCAAAAAGGGGAATCTCAGCATGGTTACGAAAATAAACCATGAATGTATCTTGAAAGAAAAGAAGTTTCAAGAAAGTGTGTTAACTTGATAACAACAGAGCCAACAATTATAATAATGTAGGTCATTCGAATCACAAACCAGTAATTTAGATTTAGCAACATAATATTTGAACTTCAATGAAGCGTTTGAATTGAAACCGCATGCGTAGCAGATGGTGCATGCGTAACATGTGAGTTTTAAAACATTGCGTGTTTGCTAAAACGGAGAAACGACCAAGTATTCGAAGTAATTGAGTGTTCGCTCTCAGCGAAGAAAGTCAACGTGATGCAACTACCATTAAGGGGAGTAGAGATGCAAACATCTACTCGCTAGAAGCAAAAGTGATGGTTTTGACGAAAGAAATTTAAGTACTTTCTGTTTGGCCAATTGAAATGGCGTATATGCCAGGTTAATGGTGTTTGATTGAGCTAACAGATATGGTTCTTAAGTAACATCCCTTACGAGTTTTGACCTGGTTTCCTAAAGTTCTACGTACATGTTTGTTAAATTCCAAAAGTTTCATATTCTGTGTAGCACTGTCTTGTGCATCGTATAGGAAACACCATCTTGAGTATGTTTAAAAACAAATTATTGTCCCACAATTTCCCAGTATACTTTATTCCCAAATTCACAGTTAATGACACTCGATCATTGATCAGTCGTGTAATAGTAGTAGTTGGATCCTCACAGTTAGCTACGTAAGTAATTCGTTAATCCTTAGCAAGAGTCACCGACTCTCATGGGTTAGCTCGTTCGGATCCCGGTTGTTTGATGTTCGTATGAAAGCTATCGTCCTTCTTATTGATAAGCAGAAATGGGGTTACCCAAAAGGGAATATTTGGTCTGTTGTCTTCCTTCTCCATCAACCTCTGACGTTACACTGCCAATCCTTGCATCTCCGAAGGTGTAAGTCGCTAAGGTGCAGCGACTACAGGCGCGGTGCCTGAAATTAAGTCAATGCGAGATTCGACAAATCGTTGAGGAGATAATTCTGGTAAGTCTTCGGGAAGACTTCAGGTTATTTCCTTATCACAGGAATACCTTCGAGTTTTGGTTCTTCGGCTCCTTTGTCCCCGACATGAGCCAAGAAAACAACACATCCTTTACGCAACAATTCTTGTGCCTTCAAGCAATTGGCAAATTGTAGAGGCGTATCCTACTTCATGTGTCAAGGTCGTTCCTTTATTCACCATCGAGATGCGGACATCAATCCCCACTTGATCACTTGGAAATTAATCCATACCAATCACCTCGTCGAAGTTTCCCAACTCAACGGCAGCAGATCAAGCGTAAACTTACGCTCTCCGGGTTCTATCTTGCCGTTTCTAGTAACTGCGTTGGCTTCCACTAGCTTCACCTAGCTAGTTCCATCGAGTGCGAGTTATCTAACTTACTGGCTACTAAACCAAGTATACTCTCAAACTCTAGAGATGCGAGGCTTAGAATTTGCAACAGTATCTTACAACACAGATGCATAACGTTGAGTAATATGGGACGTACCAATATCCATGCTTGAATTACTGGAGTGTCTCCCTAGCTCCGGTGTGGAGCTTTCATCCTTGTGCCTGATTGTTTTTAGGGAAATATATCCTGAAATGCTTTTTGCTTCCACAGTTAAAACAACCTCGAGCACGTTTCTGTTTATCACTCGTTCTGCCTTGATAATTTTCATTGTCGTTGTTTCCTCCGTGATTCTTACTACCATCTTGGCCTTCATTACTATGTTCAGTATCTTTTCTACAAGTTTCTTTAGGATGCCCCCTCTTGCCACAGTTATCACATTTTCCATATTTACATCACCCGACATGATAACGTAAACAATTATCGCACTTAGGTAGGATACCCATGTAGTCTTTTCCCTTTTTGGCCTTCTTCTTGCTACTCCCCCGAGTAACCATCTTGAAATTTGCGAGCTTTCTCTTGTCATCCCCAGATGACTCAACATGAGTCTCCTTCTTCTCCTCCGTAGTGGAAAATTCTCCTCGTCTAACTGCTTCTTCCGTGAGCGCCACGCTTATGTCGATAGCCTCGATGATCGTTGAAGGTTTAGATGTTGTTACCAGGCTTAGAATCTGAGGTGCCAATCCCCCTATAAAACGTTCAATTCTCTTAAACTATGGTCCCACCAGGAACGTAGAAACTTGTGATAAATCCTTAAATCTCTGCACATACTCAGCTATCCTTGGTCCTTCCATTTTTAAGTTCCACAGTTCAGTTTCCAACTTCTGGACTTCTGCCCTTGAGCAATATCTCTTATGCATCAGATCTTTCAGTTCATCCCACGTCATAGCGTATGCAGCGGTCTCGCCCATTGCCTGAACTTGAAGATTCCACCATGACAGAGCCCCATCAGCCAATAGTCCAGCTATATACGTGACCTGATGTTCGGGGTCACATTTGCTCAACCGTAAAACAGAATCCGTCTTCTCAACCCAGCGCATGAAGACTAAGGCACCCCCAGTGCCGTCGAACTCTCGAGGTTTGTGGTCCAAGAACTGCTTGTAGGTGCAGCCCTTGCTGTGTTCGGAGCGAAGGGCCTCGAGCTGTGCAATGGCCTGTGAGATGAGTTCTTGTAGTCGTGCCGTCGATGTTGGATGAGGGTTGTTGGCATTGACGTTCCCTCGTGTCGACATCTTCTGAGAAGAAGATTGGTTAGGTCAGGTCTTATTTGCTCAGTGAGTACATTTAGTTGTTTAGTGGTCATGTGTACATACACATAATAGGTCATTATACCAACCAATCAAGCAGTAGTATAATCATAGCATAACCAAGCAATTTGGTAATTATGTTGAATGAAAGCATAACAAGTAAGCACGTAGCATTATAATTTTAGCACGCACATAAAGATCAATAATCGTGCTTAACGAAGACATAGTGACTGAGCTTTCATCGATTATTGGCCACAAAGTATTGTCGCAAGTTTAATGGTGATTGGCTTCTTATTACTCCCTGCTCACAACTGTAGTGCCTTCCAAGATGTATCACGTCAACAGGGACACAGGGTCACCCTACCCTTGTCCATTAAATATATATTGGTGTGTCAAAATTACGTAGTCTGAAGTGGTCTTTAAAAGTTTCCACAAACCCGGCTTGTCATTAGTCTTTTCCAAAATGTAATGCGATCCGCATAATCTAGAAACCACTATTCCGGTGTCTGAGGTAAGGAAAGGAAGAGAAGTAAACTGTTAACATGCGTGAACTTCCTCCTCGGGCTTGTGTACACGTCGAAGTAATTATCTGCTCTGCCGCTCGATAGTAAAGAATTGAGCATTAGGATCCTGGGAAAAGTGTAATAGTAACGGTTGAGAGCGCAAAAGGAACCTTGATCAATGTGGAGGATCAACGTAAGCTGGCAATAGACAGGGTGGAGGACGTGGTGTCTTACGTAAAATTTTCAGACAATATGCTGTCTTGTGATGTAAATACTTAAATCATGTTTTCAGTTATGTAGTGTTTTGCATTAGAAGCTCAAGTTCCAACATTCTGCGACTCATATCCTCAAATTGTAGCTGATGTTACAGGAGTACTCATTTCGTGTGTGGCCTCCATAACGTGAGGATCTAGCATTAGCGTAGTGTACGATAAGGACCATCGAAATGGCTCATCCAGCGATGTAGAGGTGAAAGTAGTAAACGGTGCGGCCTGTGAGGTTGGGGTAAATGCTGCCATAGCAAAAGGGTTGTCATGCGAGTGCTGTCCTGAAGTACCTTTCCGGGGTGCAGGTATATCCTGAAAGAAAGCGATAGGCATGTTGGTGTAATGGACGTCGGTCTCCATAGGTGAGAGGGAGCAACATCAGCGGGTGCAGGTGCAGCAGTAAATGTCTTAATGAAAGGAGGGTCAATAGGTGCAGGCACTTTGCCTGGTACAAGGAGTGCAATGTATGGTAATCTAAAAGAAATAAGGTCATGTTTAAGTGGGTTTAACAGGTGCCTCATCAGGCTGTCTCAATAGGAAAAGAGCTGGTTCGGGAGCAGACCCTAGATCGTGTAAGGGTGTGGGATCTCGAGCAGGTGGTAGTGCAGCAGTCATAGTGGTGTCGTCGTCCAAGTTAGTAGCAAAAAGCGGCAACCTGACCATCTGTAAGGTCGTAAATGACGCAGACTCAAAGGAGTCTGAAATTGGGTGTATACTAGAATCAGAGGGTAGCTTTGACAACAGGGGTCTCAAAAGTGAAATTTGTAACGACGCTCTCGTCTAACTTTCCATAATCATGGGCGTTATCGGAAGGACCATCAATATCACGTCAATATCATTATCAATTGTTCGTCGAGTAACCAACCTTCGAAAGGAATGTCCACAAGAGGCGCATTGTCGAGGATCGGAGCCATGGTGTGCTTACCAACGGGATGACCAGTAATGAAGTGGTCATGGGCCGAATCATGAATGACAGAGGGATCCTTGTCAAGGAAGCCATCATCAAGGGTAATTCATCGCCAAGATCTGGCAGCGCGGACAGTTGGAAGTCGTCTTCGTCCTTGGTCAGCATGTCAGGGTCACTCTCAGTGCCTCACGTAAACATCTCTGGCGCAGGTATAGTCTCATCATCTGTGGCGGTGGCCGTAGGGTCGTTATCATCTGACAATTCGTTCCCTGAGGAATGTGACGTGTGTGCCGGTATATAGTAGTCATAGCATGCATATTTACAGTAATCTTTACACTTTGTGTATTGCAAATAAAGACAATTCATGATGTAATCATGTATCCACATATTCGTCCTAGTCTTCCCAGACTATCCTACCCAGTCTCTCCGAGTAAATTCCCTGATCTCTAAGACCATCTTCCCAGTCTCTAAGACTAAATCCCTGGTCTCTAAGACCATCCTCCCAGTCTCTAAGACTAAATCTCTGGTCTCTAAGACCATCCTCCCAGTCTCTAAGACTAAATCGCTGGTCTCTAAGACCATCCTCCCAGTCTCTAAGACTAAATCTCTGGTCTCTAAGACCAACCTCCCTCAGCCTCTAAGACTGATCCTCCCTCAGCCTCTAAGACTGATCCTCCCTCAGTCTCTAAGACTGAATTATAAATATGAATTGTGAAATGTGTATTTGTGCCTTTTTGTTTGTAAAAATGTTTGTTTCCTGGATCTGGACGTTTTGTGTATGCAATGTAAAAATGTTTGAAAACGTTTTCGTGAGAGCCCTGATGATCATAGTCTAGACTCGAGAAAGAATCCTAGTTCGCTATGATCGAGGCTCTGATACCAAGTTGTCACACCCTGACTTTTGCGGAAGCGTGGGTTAATTTGGTGTCACTTCTTAATACCATAGCAACAATCATAACAAAGCTATATGATAAAACATAAGATGTTCATCCATAATATTGTTTAGAAAACATCATAACATAATTGTCTTGGGTCATCAACCCAAAATAAGTTACAAACATGACTTGTTTAAAAATAAGTTCTCAACAGACTCAACAAAAGACCATAAGTAAAAGAGGTTTGGGGACATGTGACCCGTCCAGGTAAGGGTTACACATCCCAAACCCTACACCCCTGGATGACATCTTTTATTTAAGTACGCAGCTTAATGTGCATCGCCCACCAGATGCTATCAATTCCCTGAAATACATGTAGTTTGAAAAGTCAACAAAAGTTGAGCGAGTCATGTGTATGTCTGTGTGTAAAAACCGTTAAAGTACGTCCCGATGTATAAAGTATGTCCAATTGTAAAAAAGTCCCTGGTATGTAGCAATTAAGGAAAAAGAGATCACCACTGGGTTGCAAAGCCACTGGTATGTGTGAAGTGATGCAGGAAAACTCAAACCTAGCAAATTTGTACCGGCCTCGGCTGGAAGACGCAATCACCACTATGGGTCACCCTGACCTCAGGGGTGTGGGCTCGCTACACCCAAATAGATCTATCACTCTTGTGTCCCACGGTCCTAACAATGAGGATTAACGGCTTTAAGCATTGTACCCACCACTCACATGATCTGAACGTCCCAAACCCTCCTTAAGCTAACCATACCATGTATAAAAATGTCCTCAATAATTGTAACATGTATTTCACCCCCAAAGTTATAAAACTGAAAACAGTTAAGAGAAAAGGGGGAACATGAACTCACTGTATTGCGTCTTCGATACTCGTAACCCAATTCTCCTCAGCCACACGACTACCTACAATGGTCTAACGTCTATTAGACGAACGAGTCGTGCCATTGCTTAGTATGAAGGTTTTTGAGTTACGTTTCTTGTGTTCCCAAAATTATTCCAAGTTATAATCATCAGTTAATGTTTGGATTAATTGCTAAACAATATTTCATATTCCTACTTCTCAAGTATTTTAACTTTGTATTTTCCTTCCCAAGGATGGGGGTATCTCATACATGTATTTTCGTATTTTGTATTTGTATATCTTGTCAAGAAATGGCGACGTATTCCGGTGTGTTCTTCCAAATAAAATACGTCAATATATTTCCAAACACTTATATTTTTAAGTCCCACTTTAGAAAATATATAGTAACTTATTTTGTCCCAAAAATATTGTAACTAGTTCGCAAATCGAACAAGTATTCACACACGCGTTTTAGTATAAAATATATACTCTAAATATATATTCATCTGCTTTTATTTGCGAAAACCCACCTCCGTCACTTTGAAATTTTATAACAAACTAATGGCGAAGTTTACTTCCGAAAAACAAGGTTAAACCCAGCTGTAAATACTTGTTAGAAAATTGTTTTCTAAGTCTTGGGATTTTTAGAAATTTCGCCAGAGTTTCCTTTGTAAACGGAGGTGCCCATGCTATATAGCATATCATTTTCTTTAACATATAACTTGTTAGATCATTCTCAAATTACCAACCCGACATTTAGACATGCAAAAGACTACTTATATCATTTTAGTTTTTAATATACAAAACTGGGCTGTTTTCGGGCATTTTAATAAAATAGTTATCTTATTTCAAAAATTCCTAAATTTTTACAGAATGTCTTATACGATCCAAATTTTATTGTGTAAAAATATCAGGGTCCAGTTCATTACCAATATTTTATAAAAATTTATTTCCCGGACTCCAATCAGATTTGTCACTTTCTGATTGCAGTTTACAAAATAATTCATCTAAAAATTATCGTAAGTCCGATTGACGAAATTCCAGTGGGAGAATTAATATGACATCATGAGTCATCTACAGTCCAGTTTTCATGAGCTGAAACAACATAGATTTCAAGTTATGACTAGAAACATATCACCCATTTACTGCAGTCAAAACTCAGCTTGAGCTGCTGTCAAAAAACAGTCCTTTAAAGATAGTAAACGACCTCGAAAAATTACAATTCCAGTGCTATTTGCTTCGTTTTTCGAAAATACATAATTTAGGCTTCAGAAAATCAGTTTTTCGACTTATAATGGTCCGGTTACAGCCAGCTGAAATACTAAAACGCACACATATGATCGCCATAACTTTCTAATGACGATTAACAACAGGTAATAAGTCGTCTACAGCAGGTTATATTTCATTTAACTCAGATTTATCATGTATCATCACCTCTCATTTCGTGATCTTCATGTAAACTTTATGTCTAAACTTTTATGTTTATGTTTTTAGTATTCTTGTATTTCATATCATCCCATCATAAATAATCTTTCAACTACTCAAAATAGACATGAACAAGAGTAAACCAAGACTTACTACTAGCACAAGGCTAGGGTAGAATCTAGTAACGAAGATGTTGAGAAAAGATGATGAAAAAGCTAGAACAAAGCTCCTTTGAAGCTCCACAAGATGCAAGCTTCCTTGTGTTAACCTTTAGGCTTGAATGGAACTTGAAACTTGGAAGATGATGGTGGTTTAATGGTGGTGAGGGTGGCGGTTTGGGGTGGAGCCGAAAGAGGGAGAGAGAGTGGAATGATGGGTGTGATCTTGAGAAGTAGGGTGGTGATCATGGTGCCATACTTATATTGATATGTGCATATATTATGGCAACTACTACAAGTAACAATCCAATAAACAAATGAAGTATAATCTAATCAAATATATATGGGGCATGGAGGATGATTTTGTGTGGGTCCACTAGGGAACCGATTCGGTTATGGGGGGGGGGGGGGTTAATGTAAAAATTTTGTAACCAAAAGGTGATGGTTAGTTAGATAACAAGTATAAACTTATATGTGTTAGTGAATTGATTTTTAGCGGGTGTTATGGCATATGGGGATCATGACAAGCCAAAAATAATAAGACAATGTACTTGACAAAAATTTCGTATCCCGGGTAATGTCCGGTTGTCCGGTTAGACACCGTTCCGTTAAAGTGTTTAACTAGTCCAAAAAATTGTCTTTTATATATATTTTTGTAACGCTATTTATTCCCGGCACTTAGGAAAGCATACAGGACCATTCTACCATATTTTTGCATTCTACTAGTATGCTGAATTTTTATTAATGAATGCAGAATTCTGCATTTAAGTGTGTTTTTGGCACTTCCCGGCACTGTAACTATCACCTAGTGACGCAGTTTTATGGTCCTCACTTCCCTACACTCCATACTAGTGTAGTGCCCTGTCCCTGGCTCATACTGGCTTCAAAAACATTGTCTGTCCATGTGCTGGCATTGTCAGCATGTTTCTGTATTATCCGTTCAGTGTGCTAACTGTGCTAGGTGCATCAAGTATGTCACTAAGGTTTGTGTGTAATAAATGGAGTGACAATATGAAGTGTGATGCATATGTATGTATGATACATAAATCAGAAAGTAGTTTACGTCAGCGGTTATAATCAAGCACAGTCATTAAGCACGTAATTAAAATAAATTAATAGTACGGTGCCTGTAATTATGAGGGTTGTCACAGTTTCGACACAAGTTCAAAGCCGATGGTTCATTAGATCGGTACAAAGCAAGACTCGTCTGCAACGGAAAATCGCAAACAGTCGGAATAGATTACATGGAAACCTTCAGTCCAGTTGTCAAACCTGCCACCATTTGTATGGTTCTGTCTCTCGCAGTATCTCACTCCTGGCCAATACATCAGTTGGACGTAAAAAACGCCTTTCTGAATGGTACTCTCCAGGAAACAGTTTACATGCATCAACCTACCGGCTTCGTTGATCCAGCACATCCCAAGCACGTCTGCCGTCTACGGAAATCCCTCTACGGGTTGAAACAGGCTCCGTGTGCGTGGTACAATAGGTTCTCCACATTTATCATGTCTTTGGGTTTCTCCAACAGTAAGTGTGATACCTCTCTATTCATCTTTCATAATGGGTCCCAATTGGCTTATCTCCTTCTCTATGTCGATGACATTGTCCTCACCGCCAATGATCTGGGTCTTCTTCAGTATTTCATCAAACTTCTGTCGCGTGAATTTGCTATGTCCGATTTGGGTTCTCTGCACCATTTTCTGGGTATCACGGTTACGAGAGATCATCAGTCTTTATTTCTGGCTCAAACGCAATATGCTCGTGACATTCTACACAGGGCCAACATGACGGCTTGCAAGCCTTCCCACACTCCGGTTGACACAAACTCGAAGCTCAGTGCTACAGCTGGTAATCCGCTTCCTGACGGGTCTCTTTATCGAAGCTTAACGGGTGCCCTTCAATATTTAACTATAACCCGTCCAGACTTGTCATACGCAGTTCAACAAATATGCTTGTTTATGCATGCTCCCCGGGATACCCATTTCGACTTTCTGAAGCGTGTTCTTCGATACCTTCACTGTACCATTGAGCTTGGATTGCGTATCTCCGCCTCCCCTAGTCGGTCATTAGTGGCTTACTCGGATGCGGATTGGGGTGGGTGTCCCGATACACGTCGGTCTACATCGGGATATTGTATCTTCCTCGGGGACAACCTAATTTCGTGGTCGTCAAAGCGCCAACCGACCATATCGAGATCAAGTGCCGAAGCTGAATATCGTGGAGTTGCCAATGCCGTTGCCGAAGCCACATGGATTCGAAACCTCCTACTTGAGCTGCATGTTCCAACTCAGAAAGCCACTGTGGTGTTCTATGATAATATATCAGCGGTCTACTTGTCAGAAAATCCGGTTCAGCACCAACGTACCAAACACGTCGAAATGGACATTCACTTTGTTAAAGAAAAGGTTCAACTTGGCCACATTCGAGTTCTTCATGTTCCTTCGCCTGAACAGTATGCAGACATATTCACAAAGGGGCTTCCTCGATGTTTATTTGACAACTTTCGGTTCAGCTTGAACGTTACTTCGTATCCTCGATCAAGCTGAGGGGGACTATTAAGCATACCGTCTATTTTCATGCTTTCCAGTTATTTATTTTATTTGTAGTCTTATCTCAAAAATGAGTCTGAGAGGAATGCTAGTTTGTAGGAGGGTTAGGTGTTTGGTTCCATTATTTATTTCGATGTATGTTCTGGATTTTGGCAATCAAGATAAAGAAATTAACCATCCTTCACACTTAACCTACAGGAAAAAAGAAGTTAATTTCATTATTATATACTGACTTGTTATATAAAATATTATTTACATTTGATGAAGCATGTCTTTGGGATTACTAATACATTGTCTCAAGCTCACTAAAGAAGGGATTAAGATATGATGAATGCAATTCAAATAGTTAATGCAACGAAGTAACAGTTACAAATGTTTAGACTTGAAGGATTTAATTCACTTTTGCAAGATGTGACATCTCTTTTTGAAAAAAAAAAATTGAGATTGAATTTATTATGAGGTTGAAAATTTCAACATGTTGTTAGACATGCAAATAATACAGGAGTTTGGCAACCGTCTTAATGAGTTAACCACCAAATTGCTTACCTGTATTGGTAGTTTAAGCTCGGATGGTTATTTAAGTGCATTGGTCGAGTTGTATCCGTATGATTTTAGTTATAGAGGGAGAGAAGATCTTATGAATGAGCTTGACAACTATATTAATTTTATGAGAAGATGAAATGTTTGCCAACATAAATAGTATATCTAGTCTTGCGAAAAAGATGGTAGAAACAAAGGAACATGTTGGATATTTGTTAGGGCCCCTCATCTTAGACCGGTTGAAGTGTAAGCTAAATAAAACAATATATTAGGGCCTCCATTTTTAGGGCCCCTCATCTTAGAGTATCTTCAGATATTTATATATATTTGGGTTGAGTTGTTTTATTATGTTAACCGTTAACATACTAAAGAAATTAAATGAGAGGGGAAGCAAACAAAAGCAGTGTTGAGTTTGGTTTTAGGCCCAAAATTAAAAGTTAGGTTATTTAAAGGCTAGTTAGTTAATACCTTAATAGTTAAGCAACTTATTCACAAAAGGGTCCCAAAATTTTATTTCGCTTTAGGCCATCCAAAACATTGAGTCGGCACTAATTCTACCGGTTGCAACGGCAATCGTTGAGAGACATTTTTCATCAATGAAGCATATGAAGACGAATTTGCGTAACTGGAGGGGTGATGATTATATGAACGATTCTTGCATTTGTTATATCGAAAGAGACTTTCTTTCCAATGTTTGGTAAAAAATGTAATGGTTTTTTTTTTTCAAAAAATGAAGTCCTGCAGGGAACAACTTTAGAAATTTATAATGCTTTTTTTTTTCATTTCCAATGACATCATAATTTGATTGTGTGTTTTTTCAGTATCATATTTTCTTATTATGATACCGTATTTTCATATGTTCTCCAACCTGACCTGACCCGACTGGTCATAAAATTCTATCATTCAGTTGTGAAAAATCTTTCCATCAAAAAGAAGTGAGCCCACGAGAAAAAAAAAATCATGGACCCACCACTAATTCCATTAGCCCTAAGACTAATGGGTATGGTTAGGATAGGCTTGGATGGGTTGAGCCGCCACGTAGGCGCCACGTAGGCGGCTCGTGGGGGATGAGCCTCCATCATATTTGAGGGGGATGGAGGCTCGTGGGGGATGGGGCCCCACCTCATTATTTTATAATTTTATAAGTTTTAATTTATTAACTTAATAAAAACTTTATAAAAATAAAAAAATACAACATAAAACAACATAAATAATTTCATTTCATAACATAAAAAAAAATTACATTTCCTAAAAAAAAAAAATTACATTTCCTAAAAATAAAAAAACAACCTACGACGACCATTTTTTCATCACTTCTTCTTTCATCTTCTGATATACCACTCGTTCCGCCTCCGGAACCGAGTCGAGATCCAACCTCATAATCCTAAAATCTTCCGCTCGAGCTTGGTCGGCCGACACGGTTTTCTTGTGAGTGTATTTTTCGGCCGCAAACTGTTTGAACTCACGGAATTCGCTTATCAAGTCGTCCATTTTCTCCGATGCCTTCGAGCCGCCCCCTCCACTCGAGCCGGCCCCTTTGCGCTTTCCGGCCGCCTCTTTTTTTGCTTTGTCCCTCCCGGGGGGACGTTCCGCCTCGTGAATGGGCAACACGTCCTCGTCATCTTCCGGGTCGTCGTTTATGTTGATTTGACAACGACCGGTGGAGCCTCCCGCACTATAACTTCCGGAATCGGAAGTTTTAGTCCGTTTGGCGGTTTGTACCTCATTTGGAATCGGCGCCCATTTTTGTTGATTCTTTACTACGTTCCATGCTCGGAAGTGCGGGAAAGGCTTTGCATTTTGAGAGTCCCACTTAGCGATAGCAAGGTTAAGAAAGTCCGCCTCGTTAGTCCCGCTAGGAGGATTCATACGAATTTGGTTATAAATTGCGTTAAAGTTATTGATGGTCTTGCTCATTTTACGCCACTTGCCCGAGACGGCTTCTACATCACGATCCGAGCTATGCTCCATAATCGCATGAAATCTAGCCGTTGCCTTCCTCCAAAAACTATCTCCCTTTTGATTGTTTCCTACATTTTAAAAAACAATGCATTAGTAAAAAAAAATATAAACTTTTAAAAAATTTAAAAAAAAAATTAAACTTTCGTTCATACCGACTATCGGGTTAGTAGAGGACTTAGTAAACGCTATTGCTAGCGCCTCCTCCTCTACTTTCGTCCACGGTCTCCCCTGTTTTCTCGAACCGCTTTTTGACGCGGTTTCGGGTACGTTTTCAACCTTCTTCCCCCTCCCCTTGTTTTTTTTTTCGGTTGAGCTCTTGCGGTGGCGATTCGGGGACGACTTCATCATCATCATCATCATCAAGGTTAACCGGTTGGGAAGTTGGCGGTTGCGCTTGGAGTTGTTCAAACGAGTTGCGTTGCATCATTTGTTGTAGCGCTTGGTATTGTTGGAGTTGTTGAACTTGAGACATTTGTGAGAATGCGTTGGGTGTTTGTTGGAAACCCGAAAAAGGAAATTGCGGAGCACCCCACGAATTATCCATACTCGGATTGTAAGCGGGAGTCGAAAAAAAGTTAGGTTGGTTCGGGTTTTGATTATTCGGGTTGGGGTTGTTCGGGTTGGGGTTGTTTGGGTTGAAAGGATTCATGATTTAGAGAAAAAGGTATAAAAAATATGGAGTGTTTTTATAAAAAAAGGAAGAGAATTGGAGAAGAATGGGAGTAGAAAGGATAGAAATGTATAAAAATGGTTGAGGTATTGGGTATTTAAAATGAAAAATGAATTTTTTTTTTTTTTTAAATAGCCGTTTGGGGGATCATGGCAACGGATACTTTTCAAAGGTGGGGCCTCGACTGAATCGGCGCATGTGGGACGTTTGGGCCGGGCCGAAGCGGAGGGGGGCGGTGTGGGGGCTCGGCGCCGGAGCTAGCCGGGGCTAGCCGACCCCCATACCCATTAGTCTAAGGGGCTGTTTGGCTAAGCTTATTTAACTTAAAAAATATTTTTTTTAAAAAGACTTATTGACTTATAACTTTTTGAAAAAGAGTTTTTAAAAAAATGTTTGGATTAGCTTATGTGGTGGGAAAAACCGATAAGTCAATAAGTTGTTTTTTTTTTTAAACGTGTTTGGCTTAGCTTATTCATGTAAAATGTAAAATGACTAAAAGGGACAATGTTATAAGGAGCTTCAAAAAACCACAATGTTCTAACTTTTCAAAACTAAGTTTTCCTCTCTATACAAGAAGTCATTTTAAAAAGTCCTTTTGAGTTAGCCAAACATTTTTTCTCCTTAATAACTTTTTATAAAAGTCAATAAGTTATAAGGGGGTGTGAAAAAGTTTAGCAAAACACCCCCTAAATATCAAGTGAGTAAACTTCCTTTTTGGTCCCTGTGGTTTGGGCACTTTTGTCATTATAGTCCAAATTTCAAACTTTTTAAATCTGTGTCCATGTGGTTTCGTTTTTGTTGCCATTTTAGTCCAAAAGTTAAATTTGGCCAGATTCCCCAACTTAAACCCTGATATTGTCTTTATCCTCAGGGGTATTTTAGTCATTGTAGATTTATTATAACTCAATATTGATTAAAAATAATAAAACCCAAAAATCGTTTGACCCTATTTAAAGCACTCATCTCCCTCATTTCACCCAACTTCACCTGAACCCTAATTCATAACCCACCTCCATCACCGTAATCAGCCACCACCTCCGCCCGTTATGTCTTCTTCACCATCATCAAGCATTTTTAGATCTGCAACGAATCTTGTGGTCAGTGATGAACGAAGCTAGAGAGGGGGAGATGAAGATTTGTGCAATTAACAAATCAGATCTAATTACGTGTTTGACCATTATTGCTTTCGACCCACAATTTTTTTAAAATATGTCGTTATTGAAGGATGTTTCAAACATTTGATCAACAGTCGAACATCGTTGAAAGTTGTAATTTCCATATGTTTACTTAAACTTATGAGAGGAATTGCTTGCAGGGGAGCAATATTGGTCCCTGTTGCCTTAGTCATGATCTATAACCAGTGGAACGGGTAAGCCTTTGTTTCTACTTTGAATTCAAAAACTATTTTCACTTTAAAAAGGACTCTTTTTCAGTTACCACATCATTGTACCTCTGCTGGAACAATCACTCCGTTTCCGGTTAATCATTTCATCAACCGCCAATTGAATCTACAACGTTCCAGAAGATTCCGATCATTCGCCGGAGTTCAAGATTCCACGGCGGTGATTTCAGTCGATTTATTTCGGTGCCAGAGTTGAATGTTTTAGTTGTTTTGTTTCGCCGGTGACGGAGCATCCGGCGAAAAGAATAAATCAGGTTAACATATGAATATGATTATGAATATCTGAACTGTATTAGGGTATAAAGGAATTGTATAAGATGAATTTAGTTTATTAATTATTAATATGTCAAATTAAAATCAGATGAACAAAATTGCCCCTGAACAAAAAGACAAAATAGGCAGCTTGCAACAGTCAATTAAGGGGGGGTTTTTGAATTTTGGACTAAAATGGCAAGAAAAGTGAAACCACAGGGACCCAGATTTAAAAAATTTGAGATTTGGACTAAAATGGAAAAAGTGCCCAAACCACAGGGACCAAAATGGCAGTTTACTCATATCAAGTTTTAACAAAACTAAATCACAAATTCTAAATTTATATTCAAATCTAATATTCTAGTATTCATCACTGCACAAGTATTCACATTTAGGATTCAGATTTTAAATAAATCAATAAAGTTATAAAATACAAAACAATAAAAGGTTTCAGATTTACCTTTTGGTTGAACGATTGACGTTGCCGAAGGGGGGGAAGATCAGAGGGGGCAGAGAGTTGTGATTCCATAAAGTCATCGAAGTCCAGATGGGGTGGGAGATGGAGAAGTCGCTTGTTGTCTTGCATAGTTGCAGCAGCACTAGTAGGCCTATAAACGAACACGAACATGCCTTCATTTAACTTTAACCGAACACGAACACAAAAATATAATCGAACACATTTCTTTGTTCGTGTTCGTTTATTAAGAAATCGGGCATGTTCGTGTTCGTTTATGTTTGTTCCTTTAAAACGTAAACGAACAGTCAGAACATAAACAAAAAAAAAATTAATTGAACATCGTTCGTTTAAAACCTAAACGAACATTTCACGAACATAAACAAAAAAAAACCTGAACATATTTGAATAAACATAAATTAACATGATTGAACAAACATAAACGAACACAAATGAACGTAATTGAACAAATATAAACAAACACAATTTAACATTAGTGAACACAAACAAACAAACAAGTCAAATATATTACAATTCATCCGAAAACACATCTAAAGTGGGGTTCAAAGATACTAAAATTAAGTAGTTTTTTTATACAAATGTTAAGTAAGGGGCTGTTTGGTAGCCTCTTAATGACCATTCAGATGCTACCTCTTAATGGTTTAAAACCTCTGAATGAATAAGAGGTTACCTCAAGTCTGAATGGTTAAGAGGTAATCTCTGAATGGTAAATCATCACATGTCACATTCTTCTACCTTCTCATTGGTAAAATTCTTAATGGTTTCATTAATAGGTAGCCTCTTAATGACCATTCAGAGGCTACCAAACAGCCCCTAAGTGATCAGTTACGATCTAAGAAAAATTTTAAAATATCATTTTTTATTTTCTATTACTAGAAAACTCAATTACTACTTGATTATATTTATATAAATAGTTAGAAAACCTAATATTTATATAAATATAACTATTTACGTATTTACTAAAATTTAAACGAAAATAAATGAACGTAATGAACGAACATAAATGAACGTTCACAGACATAAACGAACGTTCAGAAACATAAATAAATGAACACAAGGTGTGTTCATGTTCGTTCATTTAATTAAACAAACAAAATTTTTTGTTTGTGTTCGTTCGTTTATTAAATAAACGAACTTCCTGCCAAACAAATTCACAAAAAATTTATGAATGTTTAATTCGTTTACAGGCCTACCACTGAGTTAATTTTAAAAATCACTAAAAAAGACGTGCCTAAGGGGAATCTGACCTATGACCTTTCACCAACGGAGATTAATGGACAAAGGGTGTATCTTTAT
The DNA here is from genome assembly GCA_030545235.1 of Helianthus tuberosus. Taxonomy (NCBI): domain Eukaryota; kingdom Viridiplantae; phylum Streptophyta; class Magnoliopsida; order Asterales; family Asteraceae; genus Helianthus; species Helianthus tuberosus. The sequence continues at coordinate 27,419 of JARYGA010019604.1, forward strand.
CACACCACCAAAAATTTTTATATATCGTTTCTGTCCCGTAAGCCCAATGGTTTGTGTGTGGGTCCGCCACGGTTGGTTACGGAACCTTTGATCACTTATTCAAATAAATAAAGAAGGACTACATATTTGTACACCAACATGGCTATTTGCACACCAAACCCTATCTTTACCTACACGGCGTATAGACCTGTACGCAGCGTAGGTACAGGGTCCGTACACGTCCACTCAGTCAAACCTCGTACACTGTCAAATCATGCATATATACGCTACGTATAGGTCTATACGCAACGTATAGAAGTAACCCTATACGCAGCGTATGTAGTGGGTAGGTACATAACAATCTAGTACATTGTCAAATCTGTCTGACATACGCTGCGTATAGAGCTATACGCAGCAAGTATACGAGGCATCTATACACTATGTATAAAGCTATAAACAGCGTATGTCTGACATATTTGACAATGATACGATGTTGTCCAGCCACGGTATAAAAATCTTGAACGGTATATTATTCAAACCGCACCGAGACTTGGTATAATAATTTAATTTAAACGGAATTTTATTGAAACGGTATAATATATTTGAACCGTACCCGGATATTTCAAAATATTTAACGGTTTTAATTTAAACGGTATAGTATGGAAACAATATAATATATTCTAACCGTACACAAGTATTTAAAAATAATTAATGGTATGATATTTAAACGTTTATAGCATTCGAACCGCACTACACGTGGTATAATAATAATTTAAACAATAACAATATAATATATTCGAACCGTATATACGTTTTCCAAAAAAAAATTAACAGTATATAATATTAATGGTATAACATTAACGATTATATATTTTAAGCGATATAACCTTGAAACCGGGTATGTATTTATGCCACAAATACATCAAAATATCCAAACAAAATCCTGATGGGTTATATACGCTGCGTATAGCTCTATACGCAGAGTATATAAACCCTAGTTGTGTGATCCTAAATAAAACAACATCCAGTCACATATACTATTAATTATATATATAAGTACACATACATGTTAATTTTCACCATTTATGCATTCTATTAACCTTTTTTGCAAGTAATAAAAATTAAATAATCTTATAAAACTTTAAACGCGCGATTGTGATGCGGATCCACCATGACCCGATAAACAACCGGTTGCCGACCCATACGGTGACCCACTTTGCAGTTTGACCGACCAACTGATATGAAGGAGTCAAACAATTATGTCAGCTTATTTTCCTATAATTATTATTCATGCATTGTTTATGTTTTATTAGTCACCCACTATCTCCATGATACCTTTGCATTACCATCCATTATCCCATTATCTAGGAAGTATCCATCAAGCACGTTTATTTCAGTTACATAGGATTTCCTTCTATTTAAGCAATTGTTGAATTAACGAAGAAGACAAGAAAATTGGCACCAAATTTACGAATTGTTTTAGTTCCTTTCAGTTCAGTGTGTTTTTTTTAATATTTTGGGAGAGCGTCAATCTCGAACTCAGTTCTATCAAATTGCGGGTGAAACAAAAAACAAAAAAAAAAAGTTTTGGACATTATCTTTGACTTCAACCAATTAAACTAGTTTAATACCTGTCCGATGGACGGGTTACGTTGATTTATTATATACTAACAATGTGAATGAATCTATTAACACAAATATTTACTTATTGCATTTTAATATTACAACACAATCTGACTAACGGCTCAATAACGGTGTTACCATTTTTTGGACCCAAACGGCTACTTCAACGACTCTTTGGGTTGGGCAAATTAAATAGCCTATGGATAGGGCGGTGTTTGGCGCCTTTGCCAGCCTACGTGGAAGGCGCCACGCCACACCGATTAGCCTAAAAGGTGGAACAAAATCAAGAGCGACAAAAGATAAATATGAAATCTTCTATATTCCTAGAGAATAAAATCAAGTAAATATAGATATGTAAACAAACTCTTAACAATTTAGTCATAAATAACTGGCATTAAAAGAATACCAAAATACTTCATATTTGAAGAATACTATTTGCCTGAATAAACATTACCAACTCCACCTTCATGATTCTTGATCCAATCCAGTATGATGAAGTAATTGTTATCTTCAACAAAAACCTCCTCTTAAATCTCTCATTTTGAAGCCGCAGACTTGCAGACCGGACATGTGTTCTTCTGAAGTAGCCATTGTTTGATGCAACCCGTGTGGAACTCATGCCCGCAACACAGTGCTCCCAAATCATCTCCATTCTTGTATTCTTCCTGTTAAACCATCAAAGTTTACACCAACACAAACCAAACTAACATTTTCGCCAAGATACAAATAAAAGAAATATACGCGTACCTGACATATGTAGCAAGGTTCGGCATCTGTCTCACCCGCTACACTCGCGTATGTTTTCTGTTTCAGATGTTTATAAATGTTTTCATCGGTCAATCCAGTGTTCACGTTTCCAATCCGCTCTTCCAACGCCAACAACTCCTAAATAGATATTAAAATTTATATTATCTCTATTCATAATTACATCATTATAAATAAAATGAACAAAGAATGTTATTTTCAGTACCTCGTAAGACATGTTATCAATATCGAGCTGCATATCCCTGTGCCGATCATGAATATCAACCAAGCCATAAAAGATAGATTGATCTAGAAGCATAACATCCTCGAATCGCAGACCCTCTCCCGTGCGTATACGATCCAAAACATTGCACATCTGCATCGAAGAAAGACCGCATGTTTTCAGCATAACAAAAAGATAAAATCATAATTTATATAACTTTGTAAATCTTTAAACATACCTCTGCTACAAGTCTACCTCTTCTTTCACTTCCACCAGAAACCGTTGTTGATAATAGATACGGGAAACCAAAAGCACCATCGACCTGTCTATTTAAGGTTCTTGCCCGATGATGGTGATGACCCGTGATAGCATTTACAGTCGGTATTCCAGTTTCTTGTGAAGCTGAAGCATTCACAGGTGGTGGAATTCTAGAGAATAGATTACGGTTTTGCCCTCCACTACTACTAACCTGTGAATCAATGGAAGACAATAAAAACCGCCGAAGAAGTTCAGTTCGTCTTCTAGACGAATAAAGTGTAGAAGCGCGATTGTTAGTTTCATGCCCACCTACGGAATTCAAATCCAAATTAACTGCTGTTTGAGCGGTGTTCGGTATATCATTTAACTGGACAAATAAAGGGTGAACCAAATAAACCACTGCACGAACCAACTGTAACAAAAAAGATGACATGATATCTGTGTAAATAAATTTCAGTTCCCAAATCCTATCAAAATTGCCCCTTGATGTACAATCTCTTTAAAAAACATTTGTAACCAACCCGACCCGAAACCCGCTCCGACCCAAAACCCGTTCTGACCCGAACCCGTTCCGACCCGAACCCGTTTTGACCCGAACCAAAACAACCCCTTTTTTAATTGACCCATGACCCGACCCGTTTTCCAGGTGTAATGAAAAGCAAGCAAATAGCATGATAAATTGAAGCGAAAATCTCAAGCATAACAAAACAACACGCAACTTACATTTTTAATACGATGAATATTATTATAGCAGTATCTTTAGAAGCGACCCTAAATAAACCTTTTGAGGCGTTAAAAAGAAATAACCTTCAGCCAACAGCTCATTCTTCCTCTGTCTCTGTAGATGAATTATCAAATGATGGTTAATAATCTTACATTAACAGAAAAGTCTATCTCAAAACACAAACCAAATAACATTTTGCAGGAGTGTGAAGCAATACAGCATAGCAGAAATTATCTGTACTGACGAAAAAGATAATTAAAATAAATGAAAATAGCTTACCGTGTATTGCATCCATGTTGTTTTCCTTGTAAACACCAAGCGGCGAACCATGGACAGACAGCAGCATCTCACCCTGTTTTGGAAGCCGTAAAGTTTTCGGCGTCATACCAACCGACAACCTCCCGCTACTTACCTGCAATTATAATGTTACTTATCAAATTCACATTATTAAATGAAAATTCAGATAACAAAATTTCTCAATCTGTTCACTATCAAACATACCCCCGGAGTTTGCATATAATCTTCAAGGCCAATAATACGAGTGTCGGATGGCTCCTCTAGAACCTAAAGCACGAACCAAAAAAAGCATTAATTCACTGTATTAGATTAAATGACAGCTAACGAAGAAACCTATATCAAAATGCATAAGAGCATACAGAATCCTTCATCTGAAGATTATCAGCACCAATGAAGCTTGTTCTTCCTGGCAACAACAACAGATAGGTAAACGATAATGCATCGAATACAAAATATGAGCATTTACTTGAACATAATCTGCAGATTTAGTTGTTAATGCTTCCTTTAGAGTGAAACATGTTATGAACTATTAATCCCAAAAACTAACACAACCAAAATCACCTAACAATACACAACAAAAATTATCAAGAGGGAATCTTGAAGAGAACTGAAATATTGATAGCAACTAAATCAAAATCAAAACCTTAAGAACAATTATAAGAAATATTCATATCAAAATCGAAACCGTAAGCACGGTTTTCGTTTCTAAAACTTGTAATACAAAATAGGAAGAAACGCAACATTTTGTATTCAAATAAAAAATACCCAATTTAAACTAATTAAAGAAATCAACCTGATTAGCCATTAGAGAAGATCACTTCCATTGTTTAGGAAATGGTTTGTACTCGCCAGTAGGTACACTGGAATCTCTTCTCCGGCAAGTTTCAAACTCTGTCTCTGAATTGTTCTGTGAACTGAACCATCATCAAACTATATACCGGCGAGTTCCGTAATCAAAATCAATCAATCAATCAATCAGTGAGAACACAAATGAATATGAAGAAGAAATAATTTTGAACGGAAAACATGAAGATTTGAAATCAGACAAACTACCTTGAAATCCTAGACGACCGGCTGGATGACATGCAGAGAGCTTTCGAATTCAAAGGCAAAAGAGACTTTATAAGCATCAATTTAGGTGCGTAGGGGGGATCATGGGTGGTTTTGAAGTGGAGATCTAGCGGAAATCACATCTAACTGCCAAATTTTAGGGGAGATAATGTGAAACCGCCCTGAACTTTCTCATTTTAGGAGAGAGAGTATAACTTCCCTGAACTGCCGTATTACAGTTTTTTTATTTGAGTTTAAAGGGTCAAGATCAAAAGTTGATGAGTTTAGATGGCTAAGATTATCCTAAAAGTTGGTTAGACTTAATGGGTTCCATAGATATATATATATATAATACAATGCCATCACTGGGTAAGGTTATTGTAAAAAAGACCAAAAGTGTGAGAAAGGTAAGAAAGAATCTCAGCCATTCGATCTAAATTAATTGAAAAGGGTAAACAAGTAATTTTATCATTAATTCAATTAATTAAAAACTTCGCATAACCGCCACCTTAATTATAGGAAGTATATAACACCATTCATTGACTAAACATCTGATCGAAACATATTTTTTTCTCTATATAAGTATAGCAATATGGTACTCATATTAAAGATAAAAAAACGCTCGTTATTATGGTGTAATTTTTTAAAAAAAAAATTAACGTATAAAAAGTTATTGACGTTTAAAAAAGACGGGGGGAAGTTACATGTGCATTACCTAATTTCTAGTGGGTTTAAAAGACTACATTGCCCCTAGATATTTCAAATCAGTCCAAATTAATGAAAATATTTTACAATTTGGTCCCTATTGATCTCAACCATTAGATCAAAAGATCTAATGGCTGAGATTCTTTCTTACCCTTCTCACACTTTAGGCCTTTTTTACTGGATCCTCTACTCACCACTAACAAAATAGAATTAAACCTTTGACAGATCTAGAATGAACACTCTAAGGCTATTGGGTGTGGTGATAACCTTTATGACCATAATTACCCTCCATATCAGTGCCATGTAATCCACCTCTAATCCACCATCTAAAACCACTATCTTAAGGGTGTGGTCATGACACAAACCACTAGCCACTTATTTATTTTAATTTATCTTTGTCTAAAAAAAAGGAAATGATTGGTTAAAAAATGGAAAGGAGGACCATGGTTGTCGTGGTTTAATCCATGCAAACCATGGTGGATCAAGCAAGGGGGTGGTGTAGCATTCCATTCATGTTCCTAGGTGGCAAATCATGTCCCAACCATGACCCCACACCCTTTAGCCTAAATATATATATATATATATATATATATATATATATATATATAGGGTAAGGTTCATGCGAGAACCACCTTTATTGCGAGAACCGCGAGAACCAATGTGAACACAACCTAAAATAGCTAAAAAAACCTAACCCCCACCCCCCCCCCCCCCAAAAAACCTAAACCCCCCCACCCCCCCCCCCCCCAAAAAAAACCTAAACCCCCCCACCCCCCCCCCCCCCCAAAAAAACCTAACCCCCCCCCCCCAAGCTAAATGCTAAAAACTAAACCCCCCAAAAAACCTAAAAAAAAACTTAACCCCCCCCCCCCCCACCCCCCAAAAACCTAAACCCCCCTCCCCCACCCCCCAAAAACCTATACCCCCCCACCCCCCCCCCCCAGCTAAAAAGCTAAAAACTAAACCCCCAAAAAACCTAAAAAAATCTAAAAATTTTTTTGTTAAAATCGCTACTTTTCGCATCCAAAAAAAAAAAAATTTTTTTTTAAAAAAAATTTTTTTTTTTTTTTTTTGATGCGAAAAGTAGCGATTTTGTTATAAAAATTTAAAAAAAAAAAAAAAATTTTGTGTGATTTTTAGCTATTTTTAGGCATTTTTGGTTGCGTTCACATTGGTTCTCGCGGTTCTCGCAATAAGAGGTGGTTCCTAACGGATCTTTGTCCTATATATATATATATATATATATATATATCCAGGGTGTTGCGATACAAAGTTGCTAATATATGAAATACTAGGCCTAGAATGAGGTTAATTTTATCTTTAATCATTTAATTTAATTATCAGAATGCATACATAAATGTTTACAGGATCCGAGTACTTGTTGTCCCGGCCACACCGATTTCAGTTTTTATCTGTACAACGTTGGTATACCGATTGTTTTCGATAGATTCAAAAATACTGAAGCTTTGAATGGTTGTTAAACATTGGCATTTTGGATCAATTAATTAAAAGAAACTGAGATTCAACATAGATAAAACAGCATGGAGGCACATATATTAATTAATCAGTTATGACAATAATAATAATCAATCTCAACATGCAATCATATCATAATATTCATAATATCATATCCGAGATACATTCGAGAAGAAGAAAATTAATCAATGATTCGGGTTGGAGGCAATGGAGAGAAAGATGATAACAACCACCAAGAACACCGGAACCAAAACAATCATTGGAATCGACGGAGGTGCCACCGGTCCCATCCCCAGCGGCAGAAACAACATGCATCCGAATACCAAAAGCATCGCGACAACCGACCCAATGCCCCAACCATACTCCATGTTATCCATGTCTTTCTTCTCGAATTCGTTTAGAGGACAGGTTGGTTTCTTCTGCCCTGCGAGTATAATTATGTGTATCTCACTTGTTTGTCTGAAAGTGGCATGCAAGTTGTTTATATATAAGTATGTACGGGTACGTGCCTGTTCAGAGGGTTGCGGCGGTTGCATGGTGGTTTTGCGACGGTTAATTGCTTTCCTTTTTGAATGGCTGTGACGGTTAATAAGTTTTTTTTTTTTTTTTTTTTTTCTTTTCTTTTTTGACTTGCAAAGCACGTGGCTTGATGCATGCATGCATGCTACGTACTGTGGAGAGTTTGATGTTAAAACTTTGACGTGTAAATTTAATAATAATAATAATAATAATAATAATAATAATAATAATAATAATATTATTATTATTAATTTAAAATAAATAAAGCTCTTAAATCACTACGCTCGGAAAAAACTGTCGAAATAGTTTCGTCCCTAGTTAGTTTTGAGGCTCTTTTATGTGATGGAGATGCAATCATCTGCTACAGTTTGATGACGAAATGATTTTGTGGCTATGGATTGATTTTGAGATGTTTTTGCGACACAATTGTTATTATGACGGATTTATTGATTACCGACGGCCTTTCAATTTTCTTAAATTCTTTTTAACGGCAAAATAGTAAAGGTGAGCTAGCTAGAAGCTAGAGAAAACCAGATACAACTGAAAATAATTTTAATGTATCGAGAGGTTTACAATATTAAAATTATACCATCAATCTTGTTTTATTAACTATGCCTTAGTAATCAATTAAGGCCGGGGGTGTAGCCTCGCGTCACCCCATCAAATCACCAAATTGGTGCCCAATGGCGCCCTCCCCCACCCTGTGCACGTTATGAAGGGGGCGTTGCCCCATGTCTGCGAGCATGCTAACGGCCAAAAAAGTGGAAAAAGGTGGGGCCCATTCTTTTCATCTAATCAAATCTCTTCTCTTTATTATTATTATTTTTTTTTTGTATTTTGTTTAACAGGGGGAGGGGATTTAAAAGGGATGGGCTTTAAAGCCCCCTGTATGACATGACACTGATGTGGCGCTAATGTGGCATAATAAAGCCCCTAGGGTGTTCAAATTCCATCCATTTTCCTAGCTTCTTCTCCCTGATGGACACCGACGAGTACCACTCGTCGAGTCGTCGCTAGTTATTTCCCGTCTGTCGTCTTTTGCCGTCCTTCAACCTTAAATCAAATTCCATCGTTTGTGTTTTGTTACCAAACCGACCACTACCGTGACACCGCCGCCATCTCACCGTGTTCAGTCCCAACCAATGTGTGAGATATTGTAGTGATTCGTGTTAAACTTGTATGATCACATATTTTAGTGTTTGTTAGGAATTGAATTTGAATACATTTGGAAATTTAGTGGAATTGGTATGCATCTGTTATGTATATAGAAGAAGTTATCTAAGATTGTGGTGTTTGGATATGGTCAAATTGATAAACAGTGAACAGTTTAGAATTGTATGTGAAACTAGCGGGTTAGACCCGTGTTTAGTTACGGACAATGGGACAATTATTAATAAATTTGAAAAAAAGTATACTTAAAAATAAGTAAAGCAACGGTATATTCTAAGGACTAATTCACTTTCTTTATGAATTTAACATACTTAAAAGATAAGGCTTACGAATTCAGAATAATTATTTAATTAAATGAAGTATAGATTTCACATTATGTATATTCGAAGGACTAATTCACTTTCTTTATGAATTTAACATACTTAAAAGATAAAGGCTTACGAATTGAGAATAATTATGTAGTTAAATGAAGTATAGATTTCACATTAATTATAAAAAAGTTATATTTAAATAATTTGATGTTATTTTTTTGTCAAACAAAAAAAGGTTAAACAAATATATTCAATAAAAAATAGAACACATCTAACATGTCAAATATAATACCCTTCATCAATATTTTTTCCACCGGTGATTAAATCTTACGGTAACCACTCGATTAAAGTAGTGTCACTCAATAATCTATCGGTAATTGTTGTATCTCTCGAGTTGGCGAAAACTATGATTTATTTTTAATATAATTTTTACATTAACTATTTTTACATATTTAGTGATTTACAAATGTTTTCTTATTTTGGTTTAAATCACTAAAGATAGTAAGTTAGTTACATACGTAACGCAGTTTTGATAACTTTTACATTATCAGTCATGTCCGCAAGGGTATTTTTAAAAGCCTTTGAGGAACAAAGAAACTAATTTAAAAATAAACCAAAAAAAAAAAAAAAAAAGAACAACACAAAGAGAAAACAAAAATAAAAAAAGTAAAATGAAAGGTAGAAAGGAAGGAAGGTCATCAAAACGTAAGGAAAGGAATTAACCAACGAACAATAAAAGGTTATACTTAAATAACAAAATGATAGACAAATCGTAACACAAATCAATTCTTACAGTTGTAACATAAAACGAAAAAAAAAATATAAAGCATATATTAAATAAAAAACAGATTTAAACTACTTAAATAACTATAAAAAATACACAATAACAGTAATGTTAGGAACAATTCCATTTTTTTATATATGCATGTCGAGAAAAATCCAATAACGCAACCGGGTATTTATTTATTATTGCTATGGAAGTTATAAGTCTATTCATTAACAGGGCTTGTAACTCGGGCATTTTTAAAGGATGTCAACTTTCGAACGGTGGGCCTAAGATCACCCACCTTTGCTATGCGGACGAGGTGCTTTTTATCGGAGCATGGTCTGATGATAACATGCTTGCTTTAAACAGGATTTTAAGATGGATTCATCTTGTTACCGGGCTCAAAGTAAATCGACACAAAAGCAAACTTTACGGTATTGGGGTGGACGAGACCAAGGTGGTTCGTGTGGCTAAATTGGTGAACTGCGACGTTGGCTCCTTTCCTTTCTCTTATTTGGGGATACCGATTGGAGTAAATATGAAAAGAGCTAAGTTTTGGAAACCTATTATTGACAAATTTGCTTCAAAACTTTCCAAATGGAAAGCTCGATATCTATTGTTTGCTGGGCGAATGATGCTTGCGAAGTCGGTTCTCGGTAGCTTGCCATCATATTTCCTGTCTTTGTTCGCAGCTCCTAAATGTATTTTAAAGAAGCTGGAGAAGATCAGGAGAGACTTTATTTGAGGAAAATCTAATACATGGCCTAAAATGAGATGGATCAAATGGGGAGTATCCGGGAATCAAGCCATGCTCTCTAAATGGTGGTGGAGGTTAAAAAATAATCCCAATCAGCTTTGGACCCAAGTGGCAAACGCCGTTCATGGGGGTAATACCTCTACGCTCACTCAGCCTGTGATTCCTCTTAAAAAATCTATCCCGGGTGTTTGGAAGGATATCGGCTCGATTGACGTAGCTCTTTCTAAAATCGGGATAAACATTAAAGACTTTCTATCTCACGACGGATCAAGATGGAGATGGCGAAATGAACCGGCTGGATCTTTTTCGGTTAAGCAATTGCGGGAGGATATCAGGAAAGCTACGCAACAGGAGACTAGTGACGGGACCGTTTTTATTTGGAACAATTGGGCTACTCCGAAAGCTAACTATCTGCTTTGGAGGGCGTTAATGGGGAAGATTGCGTCTAAAGTCGGCCTAATTCATAGGGGAATCAACATCGATGACTGTTCGTGCCCACGATTCGGTTTGCAGGACCAAAACCCGGACCATATCTTTGTCAATTGCCTGTGGTCCCAATGCGTTTGGTGGAACATTTTGGTTTGGGCCCGGATCGAATTTGTTGGTTGTAACAACATTCTAAGATTTTATTAATCATATTCTCCAATGCCAGGGGGATAAAATGTGGAAAAAAAAACGGTGCACATGATAGCCATGGCGACAGTTTGGAGATTATGGTGGCTAGAAACGAGAAAATATTCGAAGATAACTTCATCCCTATTAACAGGATAGTGGAACAAATTAAAGAGGATACTTTCCTTTTGTTTTGCAATCGCTCCAAGATGAAGACGCCAACATGGGAGAAATGGAGGAATTTTGATATTTTAGATTTAATGTAATTCGTTTGTATGTTTTTCGTTTCGTTTTGTGGTGTAGTGTTTTCTAGCTTCTTGCTGGCTCTTTATATATATATATATATATATATATATAAAGTTTGTTTGCTGTTAAAAAAAAAACGCAACCGTGTATTTATTTTTTATAAAAAAAAAACTAATGAACAAAAGTTATAAAAAGAATAATTAAATTGTTGGTTTAAAAAAGTATATTATTTACTAGAATGCGTGTCATAGAAACATAAGAAAATAAAATAAAATAAAGTATGTAATTGAAACCTTTAAAAAGAAAGTTGAAAGACTAGCATTCACCAAAGTTAGTAAATGTATGTATACTAGTGAAATCTTCCGCGCTACGCGGCGGAGAATTCGAATGTTATCGATTCGTTTTGTAATGGGATGAGCACGGTACCCGTTCGGTACCAGAAAACGGGGAATCAGCAAAATCGGAAATTGCATCCCCGTACATAGCCCTAAACTCACCAACCTAAGTGATATGTTTCCCGCCGCATCGCGAGGGTAAACGACTAGTATATGTATATATATATATATATATATACACACACACACGTTATCCGTAAAAATAACTCATTTATATAGTTAATCTTAAACAACAACTTATATAATTTAATTTTAACCAAGACCTGTATGTAGGTTGATGATAGAGTTTGATCCAAAACTTGATATGTATGTATGTATTCATTTCCAAAACACAATTTGTGATTTCTACGAAAATCTAATTATTTTCGGTAAATGGATTTCTTTTTTTTTTTCGTTTTTTTTTTTTTTTTTTGGTCCAAAGTAGTACAGACATCAATTTGTTGGGTGGAACTCCAAATAACAAATAACAAACTCACAATCTAACAGGAAGATTATTTTATGGAACTCTCACCAGTTCATTCATTGATCAAATACGTACATTAAATAGAGAACTAAACAAACTTGTTCCTAAAGAAAAGGAATAACCTACTACAACGTGAACAAAATAATATCCCTAGAAGCCAGGAAACAAACCCATGACTTTGACCCACTAAAACACAAACAAACATGTGACTAAATAAATAAAAATCTGCAACCCGTTTTAACTAGATCCGCACCTTTTCTGCTGACCCGAACCGGACCCGTCAAGATTATCCAACACTCACCCCCATAATCTTGACGTCGATCTTGCTCGTTCTTGCTAATCTTGCTTGATTCGAACTCTCTAGATTGCTTACTTGCTTCAAACCTTCTTGCTGAATTTCTATACAAACCACATAGGTTCGGTCTTGCTACACGAACCGTCGTTCTCTTTCTTTTTTTTTTTTTTGGAGGCCTTCTTTCTTTCTCGCAAAGCGACGCCGGCCTCTTTCCTTCCTTCTTCTTGTGGCGCCTCTTTTTTTCTTTCTTGCTGATGTCTCGATCAGCTAACTTTCTTTCTCTCGGTCTTTTTTCGGTCTGACTTTCTTTCTCAGGTAAACCACCGGTCTCGGTTACCTCCTTCGGTCTTCCGTCTAAATTTTCTTCCTTAGGTGAGCCATCGGTCTATGGTCACCTGTGTCGGTCACTTTCTTCGGTCTTTCTTTCAAGCCACTCGGTCTATTGTAGCTTCGGTCTCTTCTTGCCTGTCTTTTGTGGCTCCTTGGTCGTCTTCTCGGTCTCACGCTAGAAATTAATATCCAGCCACGGCCTCTTTCTTATCTTCATGCCGGTTCTTCTTCTCCGGCGACGGTCTCTCTCGGTCTTACTACTGCTATACAGGATCTTTCTTTTACATGCGGTTCACGGCTTCTTTCTTCTTTCTTCTTACTTCAGCCCTACAGTCCACGGCCTGCCCTTCTTCTCGAAACGACTCTCAAACCGGCACTCGTTTCTAGACCTTGCTAATCCCACGGTATGAGCCTAGAGCTCTGATACCAATTGTTGGGTGGAACTCCAAATAACAAACTCACAATCTAACAGGAAGATTATTTTATGGAACTCTCACCAGTTTATTCATTGATCAAATACGTACATTAAATAGAGAACTAAACAAACTTGATCCTAAAGAAAAGGAATAACCTACTACAACGTGAACAAAATAATATCCCTAGAAGCCAGGAAACAAACCCATGACTTTGACCCACTAAAATACAAACAAACATGTGACTAAATAAATAAAAATCTGCAACCCGTTTTAACTAGATCCGCACCTTTTCTGCTGATCCGAACCGGACCCGTCAAGATTATCCAACGCAATTTAGAATAACTACAAGAATAAATAAAAAGAATCATACAAAGGATTAGCTAGAAGGAAGAACAAAGGATGAAGGTCCTGGAACTTGCAAGACTCCAAAATTGAATTATGGTGATTTAAGTGTGGGTGAAATAAGTTTTAGACATGTGCAATTAGTAATTATTTGTTTAAATGGCAGAGGATAGTAAAATCAAGATTGACAAGTTCGATGGTAGTGATTATGGATTTTGGAGAATGCAACTTGAAGATTTGTTGTATCAGAAAAGTTTGTATTTGCCTATGTTGGGTGAACAACTGGATGACATGTATGATGAAGAATAGAAGTTTTTGGATAGACAAGCTTTAGGTGCGGTTAGGCTTTCTTTGGCAAAGAGTGTTGCATATAACATTGTCAATGAAACAACCAGATATGGTGTATTGAAAGATACGAATGTTAGCTAGTTACTCGTAGTAGTTAGAGCGATAAGCGAACCGGATACCGAAGTTGTGGGAGTGATAGATAGTGGGTGTTATGTGGTGGTTTGAATGGTGAAGGTATTTATTGAAGACCAAAACCCATTCCCTTGTATCCTATTATAATAATAGAGATAGGGATGCCAACTTGCATATTGCATCCATTCCTGATCAACCAAGGTTACAAGCAAAGTGGACAGGTCATGGATATGGTGGCTTGATAAAGATAAGTAAAAGAAGGTACTGATAAAAAGCAGAGCTCGACTACTTTATAAAACAAAGCAACTTTTATTTATTTGTTTATTTGTTTATTTGTTTATTTATTTTTTTGTCTTTGTCTTTAACACATTGCTAGTCAAACAAGTAAATCCATGTGGCGAATAACATGGTGGGTAAGAGTTAAAACCAAGCTAGGTTTGAATACACTTTGATTTGTTTAGATTTTATTATTGTAATGTTTATAAAACTGGGATTAAGACCCGCCCACGTTGCGGTGTGGGTACATCGTAAACATCGAATGGATTTGTTCAAATGTTATATTATGCATTATCCAGTTGAACTCAATGTAACTTGTATAAGCATTGTGATTGGATTAAACCTAAAGTAAATCAAATTCATATCGAACAACCATAACGTATTATATGTGATCCATCATACATAGAAAACGTAACGGGTATGAAGGAAAATCTGCACATGTAATCGAAAGGGATTAATTAGAGCTTTCGAGAAAAAAAAAGGGGGAGAAAAAGAAACCATAATTTGACTCCACTCGGTTCGAAACAAACTTTACGAACATACATAAAATAAACACAAAAAATATTATATTTGACCCGAATCATTTCCCAAAAAAAGTTTACATTCAAACGTAGAACAACTTGAATTTATACCAAAACGTACATAAAAATATGCACGTAAAAATGGTTTCTTTAAACGAAAACGTATTATATTTGACCTGACTCGTCTATAAAAAAAGTTTACGTCGGAATGTAGAACAAATCATATTTATACCTACCCGTACATAAAATATGCACGTAAAAAATAGTTTTTTAGTAAAGGAATTATAAGGGTAAACCGAAACAAAATATTAGTAAAAATTTAATAGGTTAAAAACGTTCGTAAAACCGTGCCAAGTAGCACCAATGCCTTAACGACATTGACTCTCAACATCGTAAAAATAAAATATATAAAATGGGAAAAATTACACTGAAAGAAAAGCAGATTTAAAATCGTTGAACCATGCGCACCCGTTACAGTGTTTTAATGCGAGAAAATTAACCAGAAACGTAAAACGTAGAAAATAATAATTTAGTTGATCTAGGAGCCACCCGTTGCGGCGAACTTGTCAAAAGGCAAAAAATGGACACGTTGCAACAGGTCTATCAAATATGAAAAAATAGAGCAAAAAACGTTGAATCTCACATGCACGCTACGACGTGTTAACTCGCAAAATTTAGAAAGAAACGTAAAACTTGCGAAAGATAAAAAGTATGATGGACCAAAGTTGTAAGTAATAAAGTGTTGTGTTAAATTATAATAGATGGAAAACTTTGGGTTAAAAGTAAAAAAAAAATAAAAGGGGTTAAAATACAAAATATGAAAATGTTTAGGTTAAAAGTGAAAAATCAAAGTTTTTTTTTTTTTTTTGAAAAACTCCCCAAGCTTGGGGTACAACACCACAATACAGTAGAAACTCTATAAAATAATACACTTGGGACCACCAAAATTTATTAATTAAAAGAGTTATTAATTAATCGTTAAATTAATAATTATTAATTTATATATTAATTAATATTTTATTAATTTATAGTAGAATACTTAGTTTACAAACACCTTTCAAGATTCCACTTAATTATTGTATACAATGCATGTATATCAAATGAACGGCCCAATTTGAAAGAAACCTTCAATCTCCCACCTTATTATGCTTCTTGTGTTCAATGTATCACTTTATGGACATTAAAAATATTTTCTATATAAATACAAGATCAAAATAGGTTAACACAAACAAATCATACACACAACATGGCTTCCCATCTTAAAGGTGTGAAAAAAACAACAATGACAGACGAGATTCGAGGAGCATTATGCAAGCACAACAAGGATAATCCAAGTCTCACTCAAAAGCAATTGCAAGAATGGGTTCATAGTAACTATGGTTTGCAGGTGAGTCAAGCGACAATATCGAATACAGTTAAGCGGTCTTTAGAGTATCTCTCACTTGCTCCCGAAAGAGGCGATGTTAAGCGACACAAACCGGCAAAATTTCCTGACCTAGAAAAATCTCTCTATGAATGGATTCTTCAATATCAAGAACATGTGAATATGACAGGTGAACTAATCATCGAGAAGGCGAAAAAGTTCATGAAAGATATGTATCCAGTGGATACTCCAGACTTTACTTTTTCTATTGGTTGGCTTGGAAAGTTCAAAGCAAGATATGCAATTAAAAATTTCTGGCGTTTTGGAGAGAGTGGATCTGTTGAAATGGAGGGCATGGAGGACAAATTAAAATCCATAAGAGACAAAGTTGATCAGTTTGAAATGAAAGACATCTTTAATATGGATGAAACAGGTTTGTTTTTTTATTATTTTATTTTATATTTTGTACTTTAGTGATGTAATTATTTACATGTTTTGATCTTAAACATGTTTGTTTTTTAGACTTCAACAAAAAACAAAAGACAATTGAGTCATTTTTCAAGAAACCTTCATAAATCATTCATGTAATATGCTCTCAATGCCCCTACGGTAGCGGATTTACCCCAGACTCAGGCTTGCTGGGTGGCGGTCTGCGAGGTGGGATCACCTCGGCGGTTGGGAGGACCGTGGAATATCCCCCCCCCCCCCATTATCTTATAATTTTAGCGAATTATTAATTTAGCACCGTATCCCCGAGTCGGGACCGGCAAAAAATATTATCTTAGAGAGTTTATTAAATAATCGAGTATTAATTTATCGAGTTTCTACTGTACAACAAAAAGTTGCTAATTTATAATATGAAAATATATAGATATTATGTTACTCATTGTTAATAAAATATATAACGGTACGGTAAAAAAATATATGAATATGCCAGGTGTATAAAAATATATTCTTATACGTTTGTATTCATGTCGCGCTAACCGAATATCACAAATATAATTTACAACCTACGCGTCGAAAACTTCAAATAAGAACAGATATATATATTAAGAGAAGTCCACCCTATTTGAGAAACTTGAGAAGCAATCTAGACCACACATTTTCCCTAAGCAAAAAATGCAAAAAAAAAAAAAAAAGGTGAAAAAAATGCAATTTTTTTTGGGAAAAATCGTTGCTTTTTCTTTAAGGTTTTAATTTTTTATTTTTTTTTATTTTTTATATTTTTTTTTTGGATATATATACATGTGTATATTGTTAATCTTTTAACTATACATATATGTATATTGTCAATTATACATATATGTATATACATGTTTAAAATTGAAAAATAAGTGCTATAAACCCTAAACCTTAAACCCTAAACTCTAAAGTTAAACCTTGTGCTAAACCCTAAAGCGAAACCCTAATTCTAAACCCTAAAGCTAAACCCTAATGCTAAACCCTAATTCTAAACCCTAAAGCTAAACCTTAATGCTAAACCCTAAAGCTAAAGTTAAACCCTTAATGCTAAACCCTAATGCAAACCCTAAAGCTAAAGCTAAACCCAAAATCTAAACCCTAAACCCTAATGCTAAACCCTAAAGCTAACCCTAAATACTAATGCTAAACCCTAAACCCTAATGTTAAACCCTAAATACTAATGCTAAACCCTAAATAACACTTATTTTTTAATTTTAAACATGTATATACATATATGTTTATTTGACAATATACACATATGTATAGTTAAAAGATTAACAATATACACATGTGTATAAATAAAAAAATAAAAAAAAATAAAAAGAAAAACAAAACCTTAAAGAAAAAGCTCCGATTTTGATTTTTTTTTTTTTTTTTTGCATTTTTTTGCTTAGGGTAAATGTGTGGTCCAGAATGTTTCTCAATTAGCCTACTACTTCTCACATGATCCTTATCCTATATATATAAATATATATATATATATATACCAAAATATATATTTTTAGTATTATACACATAATAATACTATGAAGTGATTTCCCAAGTACCTAGACAATTATCATCAACGTTCGTGCGTGTCAGGTTAATTTGTGTGTGACCCAGTAATTTCTAAAGATTACAAATGCAAAATGTATCATGAATAGACATTTCTATGCATTTGACAATTCAATTAATTAAAATTATGTCTAAAAAGTAAGATCACGATGTGTGTTAGATTCAGGTCTATACGGATGTTAGCTTGAATTTTGCCGGTTGTCACGTTAGACTCATCTGTTTTTTTATTAATAACAAGGAGGACGGCCAATGGCGGACCCAAGATTTTTTTTCAATGAGGTCTATTTTTTTTTTTTTTTGGTGTTCAAAATTTCTATAACAAAACGTTAACAAGCCGATCCTCGTTCGGGTCGGGTCATAGCAAGGTTTGAACTAGACTTAAAAAAAACAGGAAAAACAAGCTACACAAGGATGGAACACATGACCTCTTATTGGTAAAGAGAGGGATTTACCACTACACCTGGTTTCCTTTTCTTTCTATGGTATCCACATAATTGTATTTATAGGGTCCTTATACAATTTAATATATCGAATCTACTAATTTTTTTAAAAACATTGGGGTCCGGGGACCCCGACCCACCCTATACGGGTCCGCCCCCTGAGGACGGCGTCAGCCCATGCTCACGTCTTAGGCAAAAAGGTGGACGATCATATCCTACGACAGATATGGTAAGGCATAATCTCTTGTTGTTCGATTCACTACTTCACATTGTTTTTATAACCGGACCAGTCAAACCGGATAAAATCATATCTATTTTAAATTTTAGAGAAAAATATAAAGTAATGAAAATAATATAATAAAATAATTTTTATGTTTTAAAACATTAATTAATAATGGAATGCATCATTTAATATAATATATTAATAGTTCAAAATGGTATTACATTTCCGATCGTTTACGTTCATAGTATTTGTTTAGATTATTTGCAAAACCATTACATCAAAAGGTTTGGTAGCATATAACGCAACTCATGGGTTCGATCCTTTGTTAGCACAAATGATTTTTATTATCTCCTTCCCACTTTCCTTTATTTTTTTGTCCCACATAAACCAACTAGATAAAGTCACAAGCCTTTCACCCTCTATAAATCGAAGCACGAGCCTTCAAATTCAACACCCATATTATGCAAAACGGTTTACACTGGTTCGTGGTTGAACCGGGTTTCAGCAGAGCCTTCCTATAAAAAAAACCATTTAAATGGCTGAACTGAACCATATATTGCTGCTAACACACAACTTCTGCCTATTTGTAGTGTACAGTTTGCTACTGTTCGAGAAGGTTTGCATCGCGGATTACCAACGGGTCATAAAAATCGACTAGGTGATATTGATCACTAACAGAACAGAACTTCTCTTTGGTGATTCACATTGCATCCTTCCCCTTTCTATATGTGTAAATATATGCAATTAGAATTGCTTTACAACCAACAAGATTACCCTCGCTATGCTGCGGGGTTTCGGTTATATCTACCTTGGTTCAGTAAAGCAACCGAAAGATATATGCGGAAAAGAATATGGACATATGTTTTACATCGAGTGAAAACCATATCAATAAATTTAAATTGAATAGCGGGACGGGATGATTTAAAATTAATTGTGAAAGGAAACGTAAACGTTATCTCAAATATAACTTTAATGAAAAATGAACCTAAAGCTAAAACACTAAACTTAAAGAAAAAATAGAAAATAAGAATAATAAAGTCCAGAAAAAATAAATCAAGAAAGAAACAAAGAGACCAACATAATGAAAACACTATTCACACAACTTGCTAATTGTAATTTACGTCAAAATGTAAACCAACTGAAAACGTACCAAAAAATAAACACGAACACGTATTATATTTGACCTGACATATTCTCATACTTTTGAAGAAAATTTACGTTGAAACGTATACCAACTTGAATTTACAATGACACGTACATAAAAATAAGCATGTGAGAAAATAGTTATGGCACGTTGCGATGGTGTCTAAACGTAAAGTGGCTCGAATTTATACGTCTAAAAAAATATTCATGCCAAAACGTAGACCAATTGAAAACATATATAAAAATAATCACGAAAATGTATTACATTTGACCTGACTCAATGATGGAAATTTTTTTACGTCAAAACGTAGAACAACTAAAAACATACATAATAATAAGCAAGAACATATTATATTTGACCTTACTCGTTTCCCGAAAAAAAATTTACGTCTAAACGTAAGCCAATATGAATTTATAACAATATTTACATAAAAATAAAACGTAAAACTGGATTATAATTTTTTCTGAACAATAATGGGTTGTAAGTATCAACACTTAAAGTTAAGAGAAAAAATATACAAAATAGAAAAAAATAAAATAAGACAAAAGACAAAAGAAACCGAAAGGAAGTTCATGTTCATCCAACTTGCAATTGTAATATTATATAATTCTTATATTACAGTTGACGTGACGGCTGCAAAAAAATTCCTTATGAAATTAAACTGACAGACGAAGACAATACCGAAGACAGTGTTGCTTCTCCCGGTACCGAAGACGGGAGGCATCTGATTCTTGAGTTTAATCAAGTTTAATGTATAAAACGCAGACCTGAGTTTTTAAATGGAATCGGAAAATTAGAAAACCAAAATTACAAACCTACCCTCTAAATCACTAGTGACTTCCTTCTTCTTCCCCATTTATAGGAACCCTAACCTAAATCGATTCTCTCCTATTTCGACTACTAGCCCTCGAGAAAATGTCATCTGATCGTAATAGCGAGAGCTCTTCCAAGGTTAAGATCGACTCTGATGCGAAGTTTGATGACACCTCATAGATAGAGCGAGTTCACTTGATTTCAGCCGTCTGGTAACTTATCTTAACGAATTTCGGTGTAGATTTTGTTTATAGACTCAAGTTATTTGTGGAGTGTTCAAGTTAATAATAGTCTATTTAGTTATCAGATCCACTTGTTCTAACAGTGGAATGCTAAGTCTGTTTTGTTTTGAGATTACTCAATAATTTTGACATAGGTTTCATTTGTTTTGAGATTACTCACTAAATTAATTTGACGTTAA
>JARYGA010019605.1:0-30788 GCA_030545235.1 Helianthus tuberosus
TACAACTCCGTCTTCGACTAAACTTATGCAGGTTATGAATACTAGCAACCGACAATAGTTTCACTAGTACCAATGTTATTCGGTCTGAACATATTGGTTCATCATGACGTAGAAACATTGAGAAAAGCATAAAAATATATCCGTGTTCTTTGTATGGTATCACTTCATTAAATCATACTTGTTTATAGTTGAACTAGAAATATATAACTTGATTATATAATTGATTAAAATAAAAATATTTGGTTTAATTTATTTTCAATATTTAAACACTTAATTGAAACGAACAATAAGTTTTAGCCCCCACGTTCGCTGCAGGAGCGTAAAACTGTGTTAACAGTGTTGCGGGATAGGTTGTAAAACATGCTAAGTAACAACCGAACAACTACCAAAACCGGAAAAAAGAAACGGACAATAAAAACACGAATTTCTAACAACAAACAACTCACGTGACGTACAAACGTAGACGGAGTCGAATTTATACCAACACGTATTAAAAATTCTAAATTTATTTAACTTTTATGGCAATTTTTATACTAAACTATAAAAAAAAACTAAGTTTTATTACTAAAATGGTAAACTTAAAGTTGTATGACAACAAAAAAAGTCTTAAAAAGAGAAAAGATTACTATTCATTGTGATGTTATGAATTAAATATATATATAATCTTATGAAAAATATTATTGTAAATTATAAAGAGCAAAGTTTTATTACTAAAATGGTAAACCCTAAAGTTAATATTACATAGAAAAAGTTATACAAAAAGTTACTATTTATCGTTATGTTATGAATTAATATATGAGTATATATATATATATATATATATATATGAAATTATGGTGAATTGTGAGAGAAATAGTGTTTTGTGGGTAAATTACAAGATTTGTCCTTTATGTTTATGCTCAATTTCCATTGGTGTCCTTTAGTTTTAAAATTAAAGAGTTTTGTACTTAATGTTTTAAAATCTTGCTTTTAGTATATCCTTTGGTCATAGCCCAGTAAATTGTTATTGTTAAATCAAGTTACATAAGGGTAGTTTGGTCATTTTATCTATAACAAAAACAAATTTAAAGTTAATATATATATATATATATATATATATATATATGGTTGGGTTCATGCGAGAACAACTTTTATTGCAAGAGCCGCGAGAACCAATATGAACACAACAAAATAAACCCATTACAACACCAAAAAACTAAAAAAAACCTAACCCCCTAACGCCCAAGCTAAATACTAAAAACTAACCCCCCCTTCCCCCACCCAAAAACCTACCCCCCAACCACCACCCAAGCTAAATGCTAAAAACTAAACCATAAAGCTAAACCCCCAAAAAACCTAAAAAAAATCTTATAAAATCTAAAAAACACAAAAAAAATTAATATTTTTTTTATAAAAATTGCTACTTTTAGTATCAAAAAAATATTTTAAAATTTTTTTTATTAACGAAATGTAGCGATTTTTATAAAAAAAAATATTAATTTTTTTTTTTTGTGTTTTTTTGATTTTTTAAGTATTTTTGGTTGTGTTCACACTGGTTCTCGCAATAAAGGGTGGTTCCTAACGGATCCTTCTCCTATATATATATATATATATATTGTCACACTTTAACGGATGGTGAAAACATGGGAGTGATACGAAAACGAGATTGCTCAAGACTTCATAACTTGCTAATTATGACAAAATTTAAATGATTCAAATTTCATTTCATTCTAATGGAAATACATTGTTTGAAATGAAAAATATAACATCCTACACTTTAAACGTAACAACGTAAACAAAAAAAACATAAATTTAAGTTTAGGTGTGTTTCAATTCACCCTAAGTAGCATTCTTCATGCGTCATAATCAACACAAAGTTAGAGAGTATACAAGTTTGATTACATAGAATACGTATAAAATATTGTCTCAAATCCAACATGGCCTTTGTATACTAACTTAAATTACATACTAGCATGCACAACTTAAATGTCAAACCAAAGATTCCACGAGCGTAATCTTTCTATCGCAATGAACAAGACCGTTATACGAGTGAATACTTAACGATGACCCAACAAACGGGTGGTGTGCTACTCCTATAGCGCTATACATGTTAAGGTTGTCTAGCGAAGTTAAAGTATTTTGTATGTATGAGTGATTGGATGTCTAGCATGAATAACCTAAGGATAACAAATAGCATGTTTGATGGATTTAGTGAATTCATATGTTTGATTGTGTGCATAAGTGATTTGTTTATGTCATACATGTTACACCCCAAAAGTGATTAAAAGCATAAAAGAGGATTCGAGTATACTCACGGTTTGTGTAGTAATTTCCGCGAATGTGAGTTGATGAGTTTCGAGGATTGAACACCGAAGTTACCCTATAATGGGGACACGAAGGTGTGTTAGTTCATAGGGTTGGTGATGGATTTAGATACGGGAATTAAGAGTATTAGAATGTATGTATTCAGGGAATTTACATCTTGTCTAGACACTAAATTTGGACACTACGTCGTGGTGTGTTTTCATGGGTACCAAATCACCCTTTAGAATCCAAAATTGAGGAATCAAGAACATAGACGGTTTGACCAATCTCATAACATCCAACCATGGTTCAGTTGGCATTATGGTTCGGTTTATATATATATATATATAAGTATTTAGTCTAAGTCATATATTGTCATGCATGGAGGTTGGATGAATTCTATACATTTAACCTTATTGTAAGGATTCACTAAAGCATAAAATCATCAACTTTGTTGATGATTTCGGTTGGTCATGAATAAAATTAAAATGTATAAGTAACTAAGTTTGCTAAGTAGCTAAATAATAACAACCAGGAGGTGTACATACCCAACATGGCAAATGTTGGAAACAAGGTGGGGTTGGCTTACGTTGATTCTTGGAAACTACTAAGATAACTAATCATCTAAATCACTTAAACAACCAAGTGATTTGACTAGAATTGTGCATTCTAAACATGGATAGTGTTTGGAGGCTTGGTGTAGTCTTGTTCACTTTGTGGCTAGGAAGTTGTTTCGTGACTTAGGTTAGTTGTTATGGAGGTGTTTGCACCTCAAACTTTCTGGAATGATACCTCAACTCAAGCACCTTAACATGAAGTTAGTTAGGAACAAGGTTTGGTTCATGTTCATCAAAGAAAGGTGTTGAAAAGTGTTAATAGATCGAAGTGAGTTGAAGCAAGAATTAATGACAAAAAGAATGAAAAAGTTAGTTTGAAGCTCACTTTTGAACTTGAGTATAATACGCCTTCCACTTGCAATTTCAGTAATTTAAGAGTGATTATAATATGGGAAAACTGAAAATAGGTGCGGGAGGCTTGGTTTTATAGTAATTGATTAGGGTTTGTGTTTTAAAGAGATTTGAAGGTGATTGGGGAAGAAAAGAGGTGAGAAAGGTGACCAACCCGGATACAAGAAACAACTTTCTAAGGATTAAGAATCTACGCGTCGCATGGCGGTGAAACATGGTTAGCCCGCTCGACGCGGTGCGTTAAGTTTCCGAAACTTATTGATTTTTATTCAGGTTTGGCTCCTGTACTTGTGTGGTTATGTTATTTTATGCAATAAACTTCCAATTTGGCATGTTTTCAAGTATAGAAAATGTATGTAAGTATGTGTTGAGCACTGTTCATGTAAGATTCATAATTCGAATGTATAATATGTCTCGGTTTTGCATGTAAACATGTATTTAATGATTGATTGTATATAACATAAGCATGATTTTAATACGATTGATACAAATTGGTATTTTCATTATGTAAGTATGTGTTGAGCATCGTGCATGTATGACTAATACTTTGAATATATAATAAGTCTCGGTTTTGCATGTAAACATGTATTTAACGATTGATTGTATATAACACAAGCATGATTTTAATACGATTGATACAAATAGGTATTTTCATTATGATGGAAGTCTCATATTACAAGAATGGAAATGAAATACGAATATAATATGACTACAAGTTTCTAAATATGGAAAGTACCTGTCACACCCCAATCGATGGCGAAAACATCGGGATGAGACGAATAAATTGCTCAAAACGTCATAACACTATGTGACAATATAATTTAAATTCAATTTCATAACAATTGCTAAAATGTCATACAAATATTCAAATAAGAACAACATTGTTACAATCATAACATCAAAGTAATTGTTTATTCTAGGTGTGTTTCTATGTCCACCTAAATCTCGTTTCTTCACTTAGGATCATCTTGTCTATCAACCTGCAACATGTATTAAAATATGATCAACAAAAAGTTGGCGAGTATACAAGTTTTCATACATAGCATAATATAGAATAAAAATGTTTAACGTGCTCATATCCAACATGAATAACAATATGCAAGTTACTAATATGCTGAAACGGTGTAAGCTATATGTTCAAACCCAAGTTTCCAATGCGTTAGTTTTGCCTATCCCAAGTGAGTAGTGGGAGGCTAACATGTTTAACTTAACAATACTCCAAGACTAATGGGCGGTGCGTTAATCCTATAGCGCTATAATTGTTAAGGTAGGCTTATACAAAGTTAATGAGCATATAGGCACAAAAAGTTTACATAGCATACGGGATTAACAAGCATCATATAGTCTCATGTTTAAACGTGGATAGAGCGTGATTAAAATAGTTTCAAGTGTTGCATGTTTTATATAAAATACATGTTGCATCCAAAGTGTTTAAAAGTAAAATGGGTTTGAGTATAATCACAAAATTGCATAAGCTTTCCGATTATCCAATGTGACGAAGTTGTCGAGACTAGGAGGATGAATGTGTTTGGTTTGGAATTTAAGGGAAAGTTTATATTCGGGTTTAAGGATTCGGAGTTTAAAGAGCATGAAAATAAACATCTAAGAAAAATAATCACCTAGCACACATAATACTTGTTCTCGACACTATGAAACTCAAAAGAGTTTAAATGTTTTCATGGGTCAAAATGCCCATTAGAATCGTAACAAGTACAATGGTATTTAGATGATGTATTCTAATACCTTGACAAATAACCACAAGGTTATCATTAAGGGTTTGGTTACTTAGATAATATTTAGGCTATATAGTAGATATCATAGTAAGAATGTCATATAGGTCAAGAATGAGGTAGGAAGAACCACTAGGTTATCATTAAGGGTTTGGTTACTTAGATAATATTTAGGCTATATAGTAGATATCATAGTAAGAATGTCATATAGGTCAAGAATGAGGTAGGAAGATAAATCTTCCATTTAGGAACCTCTTTGGTACTCATATAAGTCATGCATGAGGTAGGAAAGACAAGTCTTCCATTTAGGAACCTCTTTGGTGTCCACCACTATACATGTTGTCATAGACAACAAGGAGGATCATGAATATACATTAAGGAATGAAATAACTACAACTAACCTAAGAAAGCATCAAGTGATGTGTGGATTTTCAAGGAGGATAGCCCAAGCTAACCTTATAATCACACAAACTTCAAGCTTTAAGCTTGTTCATAACTAGTGGGTTAAAACCCATCAAAACAGAATGTTTATGAGGATTAAACCTCTGGATTTACATGTCACAACCTTGTTTTTAAGCTTAACTAATTATAGACTCGATTATGAGCATAAGGGCATAGGAATGTGATGAGATAACTCAAGTTCAAGCAAGTTTAACAAATGTTTAATCAAACTTGAAAGTTTATTGCACTTTCGAGCCTTATATGGTGATGTTCCAGCCTTAGTTTTCCATGGAAAACCTGTGGAAACATACCTAAGGTTGTTCCAAGTGATTAGAAAGAAGAATCAAAGAAAAAGAAGGTGTAGAAGTGAAATTATGCTCACTTTAGTGACTTGTGACGAATCTGATCTTGCTTCTGATTAGCAAGTGATTAAGAAGTGTTTTGAGAGTGTTTGAGTGAGTTGTAAAGTGGAAAAAGTGTGGAAGAGGCTTGGGATTTATAGGAGAAATAGTTGGTTAGTTGTTGGTACTTAATTAATGTAAGAAACACAAAACAAAGCTCAATAAAACACACAAAATGGCCAATCCCGTAGTTGGAAATGACTTTTCTGCGGATCAGGCCCTCTGGCTGGCCGCGAGGCACATGGCAGGCCGGGTCATGGCTGGTGAGCCGCTCGGAGCTGGGCAAAAGTTTGTTATTTTGACATTTACACCCCCTATACTTTCATACTTGATGTTTTTAGGTGTTTTCAAGGTATTTTAGGGTGTTTAAAGCACAAAGGATTATAATCAAAGGTATGTAATGTATTTAATTTATACGAACATATATAAACAAGTGGATGTCGAGTATAAGTATCGAATTTTCTTAAATTGAGCATATAATCAAGTGTTTGCATGTTTGACGTATTTTGCATAACTTATGAATAAAGTGTCATATGTTTAATAATTTTGAACATATGAACTTGTAATAAAGGCGTATAACGTGAATGTAAAGAAATACGAACGATCCAAATCTCGAATTTTACAACGATTATAGTCTTGGATTTGTGGCGATACAATGAATTACGATTCCGAAAGAGACAAGCTCCCAAAAATAGATTTACAAGATAACGCTTTCTAATTATGGAAAGTATGAAAAAGTAGGACATTACAGTCTCCCCTCCTTTAGGAAATTTCGTCCCGAAAATTATTCAAGAAGAAGACTTTGTAGAAAACATTTTGGCTAAAAGAATTGAGACTTGGGAGTTTTGAAACGTTTTGAAAAGTATGAAATTTTGAAGAACGAAAAGATGGGTTTGTAAAAAGAGTTCGTTCGGCTAAAATGGTTTGACGCCTTATACATAAGTAAAACGTGTGGGTGCGGGTATAGATAAAGCGAGTTTAAACAAGTTTGGGATAGTTCAAAATTGAGTTGTATTAAAAAGTGTTGTATGAAGAAGGAGAATTTTGTATAAAACGGTTTGTATTTGATGAAAAATGAGGTAGTTTGAATGGAAAGTTTAAAGGATAGTAGCAAATCGCATATTTGTAGAAATTTGTTTTATTGAGAAGGTTTGACGTTTTACATAAAACGGTTTTTGGAGCTAACGACCAACTACGGGTGTTTGCACTTGAATAAAGAATAGAAAGGTAGTTTTAAAAGTAAGGAGGTAGGTTAGGATTCGAATGTTTTAACCGATTGATTGTAAGAGAGGTTTGTATTAAAAGACAAGATTGCAAAGAATGATGAAGGTATGAGAGTGATTTGATTGCTCCAACCATGAATGTGGGTATAAGGATGATATGTGTATTGGACAGACGAAAGTAGTGTGTTAAGAATGAAGTCTCGTCGTGGATAATCGAATATAATGCGTTTGTGAGTTGTTTAAAGTTTGTATCAGGTCCAAAAGGCCTGCAAAAAACACTGAATTTATCATGGCACGTTTTTACGAAAGTTTGGTAACATGGTGAAAACACTTATATATAGGAAGTACCAGCGGCGTATCCACCATGGTTTCACCACGTTGCGTTCGTTTCATTATTCGGTGAAATGTTATTTTCCGTGTCTTACCATTCACATTAGTACACTCTATGGTTCTCATGCGCATATTACTATACTCCCGTGTGCACCCACGATTATACCGATCATCGCATGATCCACATAGCTTGTACTAGTTGCGTATGAATTAAGGTACACATAAATTTTGAAAATAAGATTGCGTGCGTGTAAGAATGTAGTATATAAGCATGTTTGCGTTCAAATAAGTATGAGACCCACGTAAGCGAATCCCTCGGGTTTCGCTTGCGTACAGGTGCGAATGTATAAATTTTAAGTATGAATACGCATGTGAGTATAAACATAAAACATATGAATAATAGTAAGAGTACGAGTATGAGTATAAGTATGAGCATAAACCACATAAGTATGAGCATAAATACGAGTATAGTCATAAGATGTATGAATGTGAGTATAAATATGAGTACAAGTGTAATCATAAAGCGTATTGGGGTGAGTATGAGTATAAATATAAGTTTAAGTATAAACATGAAACGTATCGTTGAAATTATGAGTATAAATATGAACATGAATATAAGAGTAAACATAAGTGTATAAGTATGAATAAAATGTGTGAGTACGAATATAAGTGTAAACATAATTGTATAAGTATGAATAAAACGTATGAGTATGAATATAACTGGAAGCATAATCTTTATAAATATGAATATAAGTAAAATGCATGAGTATCAACATGAGTAGGAATATAAGTGTAAACATAAATGTATAAGGATAAATATAAGTATAAGCGTGTAATGTATGAACATGAATATGAATATAAGTATAAACGTAAATGTATAAATGTGAATATAAGTATAGACGTATAATTGTATGAATATGAATATAAATTTGAATATAAGTATAACGTAAATGTATAATTGTGAATATGAGTATAACGTAAAATGTATGAATATGAATATAAACATAAATGTGTAAGTATGAATATAAGTGTAGACATATGATGTATAAGTACGAATATGAGTGTAAGAAGTAATGATTTGTATATGGTATTAATCGAAATATACGAATTTAAGCTCGTAAAGGGTCAAAAAGTTTTGAGTATAAAAGAAAACGAGTGATATGCGTGAAATTGTCGCATTATATTGACTAGAACGTGTAAGATGATTTGCATGTGTAGTTGTTTGAGCAAAATGTGGAGCTTATTGAATCAAAATAGGTTGAGTTGATATGGAATGTAGAATCTAGTTTGTGAATGTAAAGAGAGTGTAAAACATTTATTGGTTATGTGTGTTGTACTTTGTGAAAGAAAGGAAATGCTACTCTTGTTTTAAAAGAGTTTACATAAGTTGAAAATTGTCGGTTCCTATGAAGTTTTCTTGCCCATGTGTTTTTGGAGTTCAATTGACGTATTGAGTGATGTTTGAAAAGGTTCCAGAAGTTAGTAAGTTTGTATCGTTTTAAATGACCTTGCATTAAAGAAGAAATTTGAAGTTTAGAGGTTCTTGTGAAAATGTTGATCCTTAGAAAATAAATTTGGTATATGAACTTAGTGATTGATGAAAAGCGTTCTTAGTAAAATATTTTATTGATTTTGTAAAGAGTTTTAGTGAACGATTGAACAATATTTGTAATATTTTGTAGGTGTGTACGAAAAGTTGGTTTGAATCCCAATTGAAAATAAAATCTTTAGTATAATGATATGAGATGAGCGTGTTTTAATAACTACGTTGCATACGAAATTTTTGTGGGTAATGGATTTATTAAAACAACTAAGTTGATGAGTTTCATTTCGTAAAATTTTGAAAATCGAGGAACAAGTGTTTATGGTATGATTAAGAATTTTGTGCATGTGTGTTACGTGGAAATAGATTGTAGGATAAGAAATACGTTTGAATAAACAATGCATTTTGAAATAAATAGGGATTTTGACGAATGATAAACGATTTCGGTATAAACATGATCGTGTTTGCATAATAAAGTCTATTAAAAGAATGTCTTGGTAACGATCACCTAGGTAAGGGAATCACCCCTAATCCTTTGGTGAGGTCTTTGTAAGATGAGAAAAGAAGCAGAGTTAATAGTCAAGGTAAGGAAATCACTCCTATCTTGATGATATGTCTCCATTTGTTGTTACAAGGAGTGTAGATAAAATTATGTGAAATCATGCATGTGCATAATGTTTAATTGTATGAAAAACTCTAGTATGATGTGTGCTTAAATAGTGAAATCTCAAAATAATTTGAATATGAAAAGAGATGATTGCATCATATAAGATTGAGAATAGTAAAACGTAAGTTCGATTAAAAACTTGGAGGGTTCCAAAACTGAACTTTGACTAACCAAAGTGGTCGAAAAGTTTTTTGAATTTGAGAAGCATGCTTTGGCCTAATAGGTGAAATATAACAACTCTCCCAGAACCATTAAAATATTTCTATACGTCTTAAAATGTACCCTGTATACGAAAAACAAGCATAAAATACCTTTATATTAATAAAAATCAAATAAAATAAAAAAATATATGTCGCTCGCGGGGGGCGACCAACTTCTCTGAGATTGTCGCGCGCCGCAACAAGGTGACACCAGACGACACCACATTGCGCCACGTATCCCTTGCGTGTCGAATCTAGGCCGTTGATTCATCAAGGCTAGTATTTAACCTACATCGCTCGCAGGTCGGGAAGCCTTGTATTAAATCTCTCGCGGGGCGCGAGCCGCCCCTGATCAGACCCTATAAATGGAGAGTTCGAGCTCAGTTTCAACTCGTTCAAATTCTAAATTTCCTCTCAAACTTCTGAATAACTATTAAAATACTCGGGTATTATACCCCTAAAAAGCGAAGCTCTGCCTCGTTGTAAGTATTATAACCCCCGGTTATGTATTAGTTACTCTGCCCGATTGATCTAGAGCTCCGTAACGCATGTCGAGGCTCTGCCTGATTCAGTCATTGGAGTTCTGTCTCAGGGTATGGCTAATGTAAATTGGGTTATCTTACTAACACGTGTGCATTGTTAATTTTAATATATTATAACCAGAAAGTCAGAAGAAAGCAGTAGTATTATCTAAAACAGCAATGTGAGTAAATCTATTTGTCTACCAAACTGTTTTAACAAAACCTCAATTGTTTTAAATTATGATAACAGTGATTAAGTCTATGTATTCTACAATTACTGTCGGTATGTTGGGATTTTGTATACATTACTTGTTACTAATATTGTGAATAGTAACATGACCACAAGTCAGGATTGACATGTAACGCCCAAATTTTTTTCTTTTAAATTATGGCGTACTTTATCTAACGAAATTTGGGCATGACCCGTTTGTAAAAGGAGCGGTCCCCTGTTTTTCATATTCCAAAATATCATTAAACAAAGGCTACTTTTCAAAAGACATAGTGTACTACATCAAAAATGGACCTTTGTTTCACATACGAAACCATCATGCTAAGGCACTTACAACCGACTAAGTTTTAAAAAGACAAACAAGATAGAACTTAAGTTTGTTTTTTAACTACTAGACATAACTAAAGAGACAAGACATATTAACATTGTCTTCTTTACAAAAGTTGCGGAACGCATGACGAGCTTGAAGTGTGTTCGAACCGGGCGAAGCTTGATAGCTAAACTTGAGATTTACCTACATTGCCACCACAAATAAACTTTATTAGAACTAAAATTCTTTCCTTTAACTCAAGATTTCAATCCACGGATTTATGGTTGATATGACACCCGCGAGCTTGCAATTTACTAAATATTTCATTCTTGCACATACGAATGTTCCAAATGGAACTTCATACCATTCCTTTCATTCTTACATTCTAATTCTTTGACCCGTTCCAAAAAGGGTCCACACAAATACTTTTTCATACTCAATTCAAATCGACACATTTTATGTTAAATCAACAATATAACAAAATCATAATTGTACAAGTAGCGTACCTCGTTCTTGATTTCCTTATTGCTTCGCGTGACTCGAACCTTCCTCCTTTACACCTATACATAATCATTCATACTTAGAATTCAAGCCATATACATATTAACATACATTCCTTGATAAGATGTCATACATTTTAACTCTTACTTCACAAGCACATTCAAATCATGATTTTTACATAAAGTTTATGGTTAATGTGGCTGAATTCTTTATTGAAGCATTTCATCAAACACTTGGTGTGCACAATATCAACAAAGCACAAGGTACAAGTGTTCATAGCATATTCCTACTTGTTCACCTTCTAGTCTAACAAGAAGCAATCAAATTCACATTTTTCTTTCATCCTACATTATCTTATGTAATTTCTCTATCACATATAGATTATGCATCAATTCACATCTATGAACATATTATTATAAATCATCATGTTCATCATATTCCTACAACAAGTGGGTATGAAACCCAAACCATCGAAATTAAACAAAATTCTCAATCTATTGTGAATTCCTAACTCACAATTACACAAGATTTCCACATAATTTCATGATCGGGTTAAAACCCACTTTCTACAAACCACCAAATCAGAATTTTCGACTTACCATTTGTTAAACAAGCTTAGAGGGTTAAAGATTTGAGTTCATGCATTAACTTTGGCTCTTAATTCCTTCTTAATCGTGTGAATTTCTGAAACTAGGGTTTTCTCCTTGGTTCTTTGCTCTTGGTCGATCCACGTAACACACCAGAAGGTTTGTTTTGTGTTTTATTTTGTTTACTAAAAACTTTCATCACTTTTTACAAGTTCAGCCCCTCTAATTTTAATGGTTGATTATTAATACATTAACTTTCATTCTTGTTGAACTAATACCACATTCTTTTAACTTAGTTAATATTACAAAATTAGACATTTAAGGTTGCATAAATAAATTGTGTATTTTGGGGTGTTACAAGTCTACCCCCCTTAAAAGAGGTTTCGTCCCCGAAACCTTAACACGTACCAAATAATGTCGGTTAGTGCTCGCTCATCTCATCTTCTAATTCCCATGTAAGATCCGATCCTTTCCGATGTTGCCATTGCACCAAGACTTGCTTTATAGTTTTGTTCCGAAGGTGTGTTACCTTGGAATCCTTGATAGCTTTCGGTCTTTCAATGTAATTCAATCTTTCTTCCAATTCAATATCGTCGAGGGGCACGTATGCCGTCTCATCCGCTAAGCACTTTCTCAATTGTGACACATGGAATGTGTCATGTATTCCGTCTAAGGTTGGCGGTAATTCCAACCGATATGCTACCTTTCCAACCCGGGCTAAAATCTTGAAAGGTCCTATGTAACGGGGGCCTAGCTTTCCTCGTTTACGGAAACAGATTATACCTTTCCATGGGGAAACTTTTAATAACACATGATCACCTACCTGAAACTCGATAGGTCGTCTTCTTCGATCTGCGTATGCCTTTTGTCGATCTTGAGCCGCTTTTAAACGGGCTCGCACAAGATCGATCTTTTCGTTAGTCTTAGCTATTACATCATTGGGCGCAATTTTTTTCTTTTAAATTATGACGTACTTTATCTAACGAAATTTGGGCATGACCCGTTTGTAAAAGGAGCGGTCTCTCCTGTTTTTCATATTCCAAAATATCATTTAACATACGCTACGTTTCAAAAGACATAGTGTACTACATCAAAAAGGACCTTGGTTTCACATACGAAACCATCATGCTAAGGCACTTACAACCGACTAAGTTTTAAAAAGACAAACAATATAGAACTTAAGTTTTTTTTTTAACTGCTAGACATAACTAAAGAGACAAGACATATTAACATTGTCTTCTTTACAAAAGTTGCGGAACGCATGACGAGCTTGAAGTGTGTTCGAACCGGGCGAAGCTTGATAGCTAAACTTGAGATTTACCTACATTGCCACCACAAATAAACTTTATTAGAACTAAAATTCTTTCCTTTAACTCAAGATTTCAATCCACGGATTTATGGTTGATATGACACCCGCGAGCTTGCAATTTACTAAATATTTCATTCTTGCACATACGAATGTTCCAAATGGAACTTCATACCATTCCTTTCATTCTTACATTCTAATTCTTTGACCCGTTCCAAAAAGGGTCCACACAAATACTTTTTCATACTCAATTCAAATCGACACATTTTATGTTAAATCAACAATATAACAAAATCATAATTGTACAAGTAGCGTACCTCGTTCTTGATTTCCTTATTGCTTCGCGTGACTCGAACCTTCCTCCTTTACACCTATACATAATCATTCATACTTAGAATTCAAGCCATATACATATTAACATACATTCCTTGATAAGATGTCATACATTTTAACTCTTGCTTCACAAGCACATTCAAATCATGATTTTTACATAAAGTTTATGGTTAATGTGGCTGAATTCTTTATTGAAGCATTTCATCAAACACTTGGTGTGCACAATATCAACAAAGCACAAGGTACAAGTGTTCATAGCATATTCCTACTTGTTCACTTTCTAGTCTAACAAGAAGCAATCAAATTCACATTTTTCTTTCATCCTACATTATCTTATGTAATTTCTCTATCACATATAGATTATGCATCAATTCACATCTATGAACATATTATTATAAATCATCATGTTCATCATATTCCTACAACAAGTGGGTATGAAACCCAAACCATCGAAATTAAACAAAATTCTCAATCTATTGTGAATTCCTAACTCACAATTACACAAGATTTCCACATAATTTCATGATCGGGTTAAAACCCACTTTCTACAAACCACCAAATCAGAATTTTCGACTTACCATTTGTTAAACAAGCTTAGAGGGTTAAAGATTTGAGTTCATGCATTAACTTTGGCTCTTAATTCCTTCTTAATCCTGTGAATTTCTAAAACTAGGGTTTTCTCCTTGGTTCTTTGCTCTTGGTCGATCCACGTAACACACCAGAAGGTGTGTTTTGTGTTTTATTTTGTTTACTAAAAACTTTCATCACTTTTTACAAGTTCAGCCCCTCTAATTCTAATGGTTGATTATTAATACATTAACTTTCATTCTTGTTGAACTAATACCACATTCTTTTAACTTAGTTAATATTATAAAATTAGACATTTAAGGTTGCATAAATAAATTGTGTATTTTGGGGTGTTACAAGTCTACCCCCCTTAAAAGAGGTTTCGTCCCCGAAACCTTAACACGTACCAAATAATGTCGGGTAGTGCTCGCTCATCTCATCTTCTAATTCCCATGTAAGATCTGATCCTTTCCGATGTTGCCATTGCACCAAGACTTGCTTTATAGTTTTGTTCCGAAGGTGTGTTACCTTGGAATCCTTGATAGCTTTCGGTCTTTCAATGTAATTCAATCTTTCGTCCAATTCAATATCGTCGAGGGGCACGTATGCCGTCTCATCCGCTAAGCACTTTCTCAATTGTGAAACATGGAATGTGTCATGTATTCCGTCTAAGGTTGGCGGTAATTCCAACCGATATGCTACCTTTCCAACCCGGGCTAAAATCTTGAAAGGTCCTATGTAACGGGGGCCTAGCTTTCCTCGTTTACGGAAACAGATTATACCTTTCCATGGGGAAACTTTTAATAACACATGATCACCTACCTGAAACTCGATAGGTCGTCTTCTTCGATCTGCGTATGCCTTTTGTCGATCTTGAGCCGCTTTTAAACGGGCTCGCACAAGATCGATCTTTTCGTTAGTCTTAGCTATTACATCATTGGGCGCAATTTTTTTCTTTTAAATTATGACGTACTTTATCTAACGAAATTTGGGCATGACCCATTTGTAAAAGGAGCGGTCTCTCCTGTTTTTCATATTCCAAAATATCATTTAACATACGCTACGTTTCAAAAGACATAGTGTACTACATCAAAAAGGACCTTGGTTTCACATACGAAACCATCATGCTAAGGCACTTAGAACCGACTAAGTTTTAAAAAGACAAACAATATAGAACTTACGTTTTTTTTAACTACTAGACATAACTAAAGAGACAAGACATATTAACATTGTCTTCTTTACAAAAGTTGCGGAACGCATGACGAACTTGAAGTGTGTTCGAACCGGGCGAAGCTTGATAGCTAAACTTGAGATTTACCTACATTGCCACCACAAATAAACTTTATTAGAACTAAAATTCTTTCCTTTAACTCAAGATTTCAATCCACGGATTTATGGTTGATATGACACCCGCGATATTGCAATTTACTAAATACTTTCATTCTTGCACATACGAATGTTCCAAATGGAACTTCATACCATTCCTTTCAGTCTTACATTCTAATTCTTTGACCCGCTCCAAAAAGGGTCCACACAAATACTTTTTCATACTCAATTCAAATCGACACATTTTATGTTAAATCGACAATATAACAAAATCATAATTGTACAAGTAGCGTAGCTCGTTCTTGATTTCCTTGTTGCTTCGCCTGACTCGAACCTTCCTCCTTTACACCTATACATAATCATTCATACTTAGAATTCAAGCCATATACATATTAACATACATTCCTTGATAAGATGTCATACATTTTAACTCTTACTTCACAAGCACATTCAAATCATGATTTTTACATAAAGTTTATGGTTAATGTGGCTAAATTCTTTATTGAAGCATTTCATCAAACACTTGGTGTGCACAATATCAACAAAGCACAAGGTACAAGTGTTCATAGCATATTCCTACTTGTTCACTTTCTAGTCTAACAAGAAGCAATCAAATTCACATCTTTCTTTCATCCTACATTATCTTATCTAATTTCTCTATCACATACAGATTATGCATCAATTCACATCTATGAACATATTATTATAAATCATCATGTTCATCATATTCCTACAACAAGTGGGTATGAACCCTAATCACCCAAACAATCGAAATTAAAAAAAAAATCTCAATCTATTGTGAATTCCTAACTCACAATTACACAAGATTTCCACATAATTTCATGATCGGGTTAAAACCCACTTTCTACAAACCACCAAATCAGAATTTTCGACTTACCATTTGTTGAACAAGCTTAGAGTGTTAAAGATTTGAGTTCATGCATTAACTTGGGCTCTTAATTCCTTCTTAATCCTATGAATTTCTGAAACTAGGGTTTTCTCCTTGGTTCTTTGCTCCTGGTCGATCCCCGTAACACACCAGAAGGTGTGTTTTGTGTTTTATTTTGTTTACTAAAAACTTTCATCACTTTTTACAAGTTCAGCCCCTCTAATTCTAATGGTTGATTATTAATACATTAACTTTCATTCTTATTGAACTAATACCACATTCTTTTAACTTAGTTAATATTACAAAATTAGACATTTAAGGTAGCATAAATAAATTGCGTATTTTGGGGTGTTACAAGTCTACCCCCCTTAAAAGAGGTTTCGTCCCCGAAACCTTAACACGTACCAAATAATGTCGGGTAGTGCTCCCTCATCTCATCTTCTAATTCCCATGTAAGATCCGATCCTTTCCGATGTTGCCATTGCACCAAGACTTGCTTTATAGTTTTGTTCCGAAGGTGCGTTACCTTGGAATCCTTGATAGCTATCGGTCTTTTAATGTAATTCAATCTTTCGTCCAATTCAATATCGTCGAGGGGCACGTATGCCGTCTCATCCGCTAAGCACTTTCTCAATTGTGACACATGGAATGTGTCATGTATTCCGTCTAAGGTTGGCGGTAATTCCAACCGATATGCTACCTTTCCAACCCGGGCTAAAATCTTGTAAGGTCCTATGTAACGGGGGCCTAGCTTTCCTCGTTTACGGAAACGGATTATACCTTTCCATGGGGAAACTTTTAATAACACATGATCACCTACCTGAAACTCGATAGGTCGTCTTCTTCGATGGCGTATGCCTTTTGTCGATCTTGAGCCGTTTTTAAACGGGCTCGCACAAGATCGATCTTTTCGTTAGTTTTAGCTACTACATCATTGGGCGCAATTTCTCTTTACCCCACCTCTTCTCAACAATTGGGAGTTCTACACTTCCTCCCGTACAACATTTCAT
Organism: Helianthus tuberosus; assembly: GCA_030545235.1. Taxonomy (NCBI): domain Eukaryota; kingdom Viridiplantae; phylum Streptophyta; class Magnoliopsida; order Asterales; family Asteraceae; genus Helianthus; species Helianthus tuberosus. The sequence goes on from JARYGA010019605.1 coordinate 17,366, forward strand.
ACGACGCCATTTGAATGCTATTGTGGTAGCTATTATTGTACGAAAATTCCACCAATGGCAAGTGGTCATCCCAGCTCCCCCCGAAATCTAAAGTACACGCTCGTAGCATGTCATTAAGTGTTTGAATGGTTCGCTCAGATTGGCCATCCGTTTGGGGGTGGTAGGCGGTGCTAAAATGTAATTTTGTCCCCATACTCTCATGGAAACCTTGCCAATATCTAGATGTGAATCGGGTATTTCGATCTGACATGATAGATACAGGGACTCCGTGTCGAGATATTATCTCGCTAACATAAATCTCCGCCATCCTCTCAGAAGACAAAGTCTCCCGAATGGGTAAGAAGTGCGCGCTCTTGGTGAGGCGGTCTACGATCATCCATATAGCATCGTGACCTTTCCTTGTCTTAGGAAGCTTGGTCACTAGGTCCATCATCACTTCTTCCCATTTCCATATCGGAATCTCTAACGGTTGCAACTTTCCATACGGTTTCTGATGTTCTGCCTTTACCTGCAAACAGGTCAAACATTTTGCAACATACTTGACGATATCACGTTTCATACCGGGCCACCAATAATTTTTCTTCAAATCCAAATACATTTTTGTAGCTCTGGGATAAACCGAAAATCGGGATTTGTGAGCTTCTTCGAGTAACACGTCTTTTGCTTCACTAAACCGAGGTATCCATATCTGGCCATACATTGATTTAATTCCACTGGGTCCTTGGCGGATAATCCTTTCGGATCAGGGCATCGGCCACTACATTTTCCTTGCCCGGATGGTAAAGGATTTCACAATCATAATCTTTAAGGAGTTCTAACCACCTTTGTTGCCTCATATTTAAATCTTGTTGCTCGAAGAAGTATTTAAGGCTTTTGTGGTCAGAATAAATTGTGCTTTTCATACCGTATAAATAATGCCTCCAGATTTTTAAAGCGAACACTACTGCTGCTAATTCCAAGTCATGGGTTGGATAATTACTTTCATGTGTTTTCAGTTGCCTTGAAGCATAAGCAATGACTCTACCCTTTTGCATTAAAACACATCCCAACCCTTGGTGTGATGCATCAGTAAACACCACCAAGTCTTCCGTTCCATCAGGTAAGGTTAGCACCGGGGAGCTCGACAGCTTCTCTTTCAAGGTTTGAAACGCCTTTTCTTGGTCTGTACCCCATGTAAACTTCTCATTCTTCTTGGTTAACTTGGTCAACGACAGGGCCAGTTTAGAAAAGTCTTGAATAAACCTCCTATAATAGCCTGCTAAACCTAAAAAGCTTCTCACTTCACTTGGGTTCTTTGGAGGTATCCATTTTATAACAGCTTCCACTTTTGACGGATCCACTAAGATATCATCCGCATTAATCACATGACCGAGAAATTGTACTTCTCTAAGCCAGAAAGCACATTTAGAGTATTTCGCGTACAATTTCTCCTTACGGAGCACTTCAAGAATTTCGTGCAAATGACATGCTTGTTCAGCCTTACTTCGGGAATAAACTAAGATATGATCAATAAAAACTATAACGAATTTGTCTAACATGGCCCGACAAACTCGATTCATAAGGTCCATGAACGCGGCGGGTGGTTTCGTTAACCAAAAGGACATTACTAAGAACTCGTAATGTCCGTATCGCGTTCTAAATGCCGTCTTCGCCACATCCTCACCCCGTACCCTTAACTGATGGTATCCGGATTGTAAATCAATTTTTGAAAACCAGCTTGCCCCTTGTAACTGATCGAAGAGATCATCGATTCGGGGCAACGGGTATCGGTTTTTCACCGTCAGCTTATTCAACTCACGATAGTCGATGCACATGCGCATCGAACCATCTTTCTTTTTGACAAAAAGTACAGGCGCACCCCAGGGCGATACACTCGGGCATATAAATCCCTTGTCGAGCAATTCTTGTATTTGAACCATTAACTCCCGCATCTCAGTTGGGGCCAACCTATAAGGAGCTTTGGCTATGGGTTTGGCATCGGGATACAATTCAACCTTAAAATCCACCTCACGTTCTGGTGGAAGCCCCGGCAAATCTTCCGGAAATACATCAAGAAACTCGTTCACAACTTCAACCTCTTCCATCTTAGGGGTATTCTGTGACACTCTGGATTTTCACGAACAACCTTCTTGTTTCTGTATTCCGTGTACATATTATTAAATGAAAGTTTGTGAATTATCTTGATGTGCTATGTGTTGATAATGTGTACGTTTGATGTATAGTTATGTATATATATACGTATAAGTGAGCCGAGACCATGAACCCGACTCGAGACCACTTGGTCTCGAGTGAACAGTTGGGCCGCACCTCCTTGAGCCCACACGGAAACTCATTAGGGTGCATGGCCCTTGAATGGGTTATAAAACCCCCACATAAGCCGACACCTTCCTATTTTGGACACTCCAACCCTCAAACATTCCCTCACACTCACACCCACACACACTCTCTCTCTCTCTAAAACCCTAAGTCTCAACATCCTTCTTCCCTCATTCTCTTGGATCAATCGGCAACAACAAGGAGACTCGGCCAAGCTCATCATCATCACTCGGACACTTCATTTTCTCATCGTCTTTCTTGTCTCGGCGCCTTTTCACAACCGGTTAGTGTTTTAAGTGCTTTACTAGATGTTTAGGTGTAAAAATGGTGTCATTAGAGTGAATGAATAGCATGATGGTTGTTGGTTATTTTGAATGCTCAAATGGATGAATATTGATGATATGCAAGCATTGTATTATTTGAATGAGTTAGGATAGATTGTGTGGATATCTATGTTTTTTTTTTTGGGTAAAGAGTGGATATCTATGTTTGGTGATTATGAATATGTCTTTCTTGTATAAATGATATCGTGATTGTTGTGTAAATAAAAATGTATGTGGATCTATTGCATGCTTTAATTAAAATGGTTTTGACATCTAGTGTATGTAATTCTTGACCATGAAATGCATATGTGTGTGAGATGAACTGTGTGTTGTATTGGCTTAAATGAACATGTTGATTGAATTTGAAAACCCTAATGATGAACTATTTGAATGTGACTTGAATATTTGAAAAACTGAATGTTTGATCTGTTTTGAATCCATATTAGACAAGAAAACATGTTTGAGCATTGTGGTTGGATAGTACATAATATCATGAAATCGAAATTCTATTGGATAGTACAATCTGTGCAGCCATTCTAGAAACAACAGATGTTGGAGTCGAAACTTTCGGTCTCGACTCGAGACTATCAAAATGGCAACCCGAGACCACCAAGTAACGACTCGAGATAAGCTTTAAAGGCCCGAAACCAACAAGGTCTCGACTCGAGACCCCATGATCTCGACTCGAGACTGGACTCGAGACCTCTGAGGTTGTGACTCATGCCTGCACTACTCGAGACCAGAAGTCCACGACTCGAGACCTCCCGGTTGCGACTCGAGATCGCGTGTTCTCGAGTCGAGACCACCTTGTCTCGACTGGGATGCTTGTCTTTGTTATTGGGCCGGAGTGTATGGATTATTCGTGCTTGTTACTGATTAAGTGGACTGTGTGTTAACTGTTACTGTTTAAGAACTTGGACATGCCCAATAACTTAGAGGATATATATATATATATATATATATATATATATATATATATATATTATGCACGCTATGTGTTTGATACGTGTAAGATAAACGTAATTACTTATATCCGAGCCTGACCCATACTGGTAACCATATTAGGACGTGGTGACCAGCATACTTAACCAAGTAAACTAAACTGCCGAGCAACCCAAGGTGAGTTCACAACTATTAAAGCATGCGTTCCCGGTGGTTTGGGAAATGGAAACTTAAACAAACGCTATCCCCTCGTAAGGGATACAAACCTACTTTCTTCCCCTTAAATGGGACTCTTAGTTAATTACTGTTTATACGGAATGCAACGAGCAACACTAAACGAAACTCTATCACTCAAGTCCCTACCATTTAATACCGATTAGTCGCCGGGGCCTGGCGAACGGGTTATTAGTTAATAGCGCTATTTAGGTCTAACCAGCCTCACACTGACCCTTGTTACTGGGAACGGGAGTGAACTAATGTACTCAGGCAAACCGTCAATGAGGATAGAACATTGACAAGCGGGGCACTGCGGAAACGTACGGTTAAGTAAGTATTCGGTATTGTAAAACAGTTTAGTAGCTTACTTATGGGGTAGCTCCCCATGGCATGTATAAATGGATAAAATTAACTGGTGAAACAAGTTTTTGGTAATTAAAAATTGGACAACTCATGGACTCGCCAACATTTTGTTGATACTCTACTGCATGCTTGCAGGTACCCAGTGACTCAGGAGCTTGCAGCTTGGGAATGTGTAGTGGTCGTCTAACCCATGTGTTGGGTTCTAAATAATCTTGAATTATGAACTTTGTTTTGAAACTGTTTGGTTTATGCTTCCGCTGCTTACTTAAACTTGAACTTAAACTTTTAAAACTTTAAACTATGATGTTTACTAACTATTGTGGCTGGTGAACATTTTTACTATTAACCAATGCTCAGTATAATTGGTGGTTGGATCCTGGTCAGTCACGCCTCCAAGCGATGCTATTCCGCATGTGGGTTTTTGGGGGTGTGACAGATTAGTATCAGAGCCATTGGTTATAATGAACTCGATATTAAAAAGAAAGTCTTTTTGAGAAAAACCAGACTATAACCCGTGACTCATGACGACACTACACTCCAAGGGCAAGACTCAACGCACTAGACCCCATAGCTCGGACTTGTGTTTACCTGTTTGTCTACCTTATACTTTATGCTCCACTATACGTACTAGTGTGCCTAATTAGATAGATACACCCCACTTCTATCTCATTCTCGCTACATTGCCACATCACACTCATAACGTGTTCTCTGGTTGTGAAGAAAATGAGTGGACGCGGAAGAGGAAACGTTAACATGACTGAGGCTCAATTCACCAACTTGCTCAACACGGTGGCTGCAGCTTTCACAGCTCACCCTGGAGGTAAACTCGTTATTTTAGGATGTTTAGATCCTACCCCCGCATCGTCTTTTCACCTCTAAGCCTATTCATTTCGCTTCTCACAACAGGTCAGCAAGCACCTGCGCAACCACGTGTTTGTACTTTCAAAACCTTCATGGATTGCAAGCCTCTCCCCTTCAACGGCACTGAGGGTGCCATAGGCCTTCTGCACTGGATTGAAAAGGCCGAGGCTGTCTTTGCTGTCTACGAGTGTCCCCCTGCTAACTGGGTAAAGTTTGCGACTGGTACGCTTGAAGGAAACACGCTTTCATGGTGGAAGGCACAGATTCAGATGCTTGGTTTGGAAACTGCTAATGCTACTGCGTGGGAAGATTTCAAGGACATGATTAAGGAAGAATACTGTCACAGGGATGACATTCATAAGCTCGAAAACGAATACTTTGAGCTCAAGATGGTTGGATCAGAGATCGAGACCTACACCAAGCAGTCCAACGACTATGCTGCACTTTGCCCAAACTTGTCTCGACCTATGTATCGAAGGATCGAATTGTACATCAAAGGTTTGGCCCCAGAGATTATGGAGCCATGTGACCTCAGCCAACCTCAATACCATTCAGCCAGTGGTCCGTCTTGCTCACAAACTCACTGATCAGGCTGTGGAAGAGGGCAACTTTCCCAAAAGGATAAATGCTACTATTGGAACCTCTGGTGATAACAAGCGTAAATGGGAAGGAAATCAGAGCAAGGAAGCTAACCCCACTTAGACCCCGACTCAACAAAGGAAAAACTGAAAACAACAAAGGCCCTCAGCAACAGGGTGGCTATCGGGGAAACCACCCTAAGTGTAACAAGTGTAATCGACACCATAATGGGGCGTGTAGAAAAGGTCAGTGCATGTGATGTAACAAAATGGGGCATGAAGCCAAAGACTGCAGGAGTCAGTTCCCAGCTAGGCAGAATCAGCATCAACCACAGCAACAGCAGCAGCAAGGAAACAACCGTGAATGCTACAAATGTGGAGCAATAGGGCACATGCGAAAGGATTGCCCTCAGCTGAACCAGAATCGCAACAACAATAATCTAGGTGCTGGAAACAACAACAACAACCAGGGAGCTGGAAACAATGCGAGGGCATTCGTGATTGGGGCTGGTGAATCAAGGAACGACCCCAACGTGGTGGCGGGTAAGTTCCTACTTAATGATCGTTATGTTTCTATATTATTTGATTCTGGACCAGATGTTAGTTATGTATCCCTACGTATTAGTAAGAAGCTTAAGTCCACTCTTACGCCGTTAAACTCTAAGCGCATCGTTGAAATAGCTAATGGTAAAAACCTCGAGGCCTCACACGTTATTTGTAACTGCAAACTAGAATTGTCTCGTCAGACCTTCCGTATCGATCTCTTCCCCATCGTTCTCGGAAGCTTCGACATCGTCATTGGTATGGATTGGTTATCCAAGCATCGAGCTGAAATCCTCTGCCAAGAGAAAGTTGTTCGTATTCCCCGTCCTTCTGGCAAACCCCTTATCATTCAAGGTGACAAAGGCGGAGAAGTCACGGGCATCATTTCATTCTTAAAAGCCCAGAAGTGTTTACGAAAGGGGCACACGGCTATCTTAGCACTTGTCGCCGACACGCAGAAAAAGGAAAACAGGATTGAAGATTTTCCAGTTGTACGCGACTATCCCGAGGTATTTCCTGAAGAACTACCTGGACTCCCTCCTCACCATCAGGTCGAATTTCAAATCGAACTAGCTCCCGGAGCAGCACCTATAGCTCGTGCACCTTATCGACTAGCTCCCGCAGAACTAAAGGAACTTTCTACTCAACTACAGGAACTATTGGACAAAGGTTTTATCCGTCCTAGCTCGTCACCCTGGGGAGCCCCAGTGCTCTTTGTTAAAAAGAAGGATGGCACATTCCGAATGTGCATTGACTACCGCGAACTGAACAAGGTTACTATCAAGAATCGTTATCCACTTCTTCGTATCGACGATCTGTTCGACCAGCTGCAAGGGTCGAGCTATTATTCCAAGATCGATCTGCGATCGGGCTATCGCCAGCTGAGAGTCCGCGATGAGGATGTCTCTAAGACTGCTTTCAGAACCCGCTATGGTCACTACGAATTCCTTGTTATGCCTTTCGGAATGACCAACGCACCTGCGATCTTCATGGATCTCATGAACCGAGTGTGCAAACCCTACCTCGACAAGTGCGTGATCGTGTTTATTGACGACATCCTAATTTACTCGAAGAGTCAAGAGGAGCATGAACAACACCTGTGTCTTATTCTCGAACTCCTTCGCAATGAGCAACTATACGTCAAATTCTCGAAATGTGATTTCTGGCTTAGAGAAGTCCATTTCCTTGGGCACATAGTCAATCAGGAGGGGATTCACGTCGACCCCGCTAAGATCGAATCCATTAAGAATTGGCCTAAACCTAAGACTCCGACCGAAGTTCGCCAATTCTTGGGATTGGCAGGATACTATCAAAGATTTATCAAGGGATTTTCAAAGATCACTCAACCACTTACGACCCTTACTCAGAAGGGTGTTGCTTACAAATGGAATGATGCTCAGGAATATGCCTTTCAGGAACTAAAGAAGAACCTTTGTAGTGCTCCTATTCTTTCCTTACCTGAAGGTATCGAGGACTTTGTTGTTTACTACGACGCTTCTATTCAAGGAATTGGTTGCGTGTTGATGCAACGCGAGAAGGTTATTGCTTACGCTTCACGACAACTCAAGATCCACAAACGGAACTACACGACACATGACTTAGAATTCGGAGCTGTGGTCTTCGCGCTCAAGATTTGGAGACATTACTTGTATGGTACCGAGTGCACGATTAACACCGATCACAAGAGTCTCCAGCACATAATGGAGCAAAAGGAGTTGAATATGCGGCAACGCCGATGGGTCGAACTCCTAAATGACTACGAGTGAGCAATTAAATATCATCCAGGCAAGGCTAATGTGGTGGCCGATGCCCTCAGCAGAAAGGAAACCAAACCTAAGCGTGTTCGTGCCTTACAGCTCACCATCCACTCGAACCTCCCTAAGCAGATCCGAAACGCTCAGGTTGAAGCATTGAAAGACGAGAATATCAGGGCTGAGTCCCTGAGAGGATCAAGGAAATGGCTAGAACAAAGGGAAGACGTCGCTTACTATGTGACGGGACGTATATGGGTCCCACTTTATGGAAATCTGCGTGAACTCATGATGGACGAAGCACACAAATCTCGTTACTCGGTACATCCTGGTTCGGATAAGATGTACCACGACCTAAAAACTACATACTTGTGGCCTAGCATGAAAGCCCACATAGCAACCTATGTCAGGAAATGTTTGACTTGTGCGAGGGTCAAAACTGAGTATCAGAAACCATCGGGCCTACTCCAACAACCAGAGATCCCAAAATGGAAATGGGAGAAAATTTCCATGGATTTTGTTACTGGCCTGCCTAGGTCTCAACGCGGAAATGACACCATTTGGGTGATAGTGGATCGATTAACTAAGTCTGCACACTTTTGGGCTATTAAAGAAACAGACAAGTTCTCTACCTTAGCAGAGGTATACTTAAAGGAAGTGGTTTCGAGGCACGGAGTGCCAACCTCTATTATTTCTGATCGAGACGCGCGTTTTACTTCTGAGTTGTGGCAAGCTATGCACAAATCCTTTGGCTCACGTTTAGACATGAGCACCGCTTATCATCCACAAACGGATGGGCAGTCTGAACGCACCATCCAAACACTTGAAGACATGCTTAGGGCATGTCTAATCGATTTTGGCAAGGGCTGGGAGAAACATCTACCGTTAGTAGAATTCTCCTACAACAACAGCTACCACACCAGCATTCAGGCAGCACCCTTCGAGGCATTGTACGGTCGCAAATGCCGATCACCCTTATGTTGGGCGGAAGTTGGCAAAAGCCAAAGTACGGGCCCGGAACTTGTAGTCGAGACTACGGAAAGGATTGCTCAGATCAGACAACGCATGGCGGCAGCTCGTGACCGTCAGAAAAGATACGCTGATAAGGGTAGGAAACCGCTAGAATTCCAGGTCGGTGACCGGGCTCTACTTAAAGTCTCACCCTAGATGGGTGTGGTTCGTTTTGGAAAACGGGGCAAGCTTAATCCACGATATGTCGGACCCTTCGAAATTACCGAAAAGATCGGTAAGGTTGCTTACAGATTGAATCTGCCTGAAGAACTGAGTGCGGTGCACAACGTCTTTCATGTGTCTAATCTGAAGAAGTGTCTGTCAGATGAAACACTCATCATTCCTTTCAAGGAACTCACTATTGACGAACAACTACACTTTACTGAGGAACCGATTGAGATCACGGATCGAGAGATCAAAACCCTCAAATGTAGCCAGATACCTCTCGTGCGAGTTCGTTGGAACTCGCGACGTGGCCCAGAGTTTACCTGGGAGTGGGAGGACCAGATGAAGCGCAAGTATCCCCAGTTGTTCCCTAATGAAACCCACAGTACTGAAGCTACAACTGAATTTCGGGACGAAATTCCAAAATAACGGGGGGATAATGTGACACCCCGTTGAAACGTTCTCACCAGCTTGACAGTGGATGCCTTAACTTTCGGGACGAAAGTTCTTAAAACTTGGGGATAATGTGACACTCTGTATTTTCCCAAACAACCTTCTTGTTTCTGTATTTCGTGTACATATTATTAAATGAAAGTTTGTGAATTATCTTGATGTGCTATGTGTTGATAATGTGTACGTATGATGTATAGTTATGTATATATATATATACGTATAAGTGAGCCGAGACCATGAACCCGACTCGAGACCACTTGGTCTCGAGTGAACAGTTGGGCCGTTTGGGCCGCACCTCCTTGAGCCCACTCGGAAACTCATTAGGGTGCATGGCCCTTGAATGGGTTATAAAACCCCCACATAAGCCGACACCTTCCAATTTTGGACACTCCAACCCTCAAACATTCCCTCACACTCACTCCCACACACTCTCTCTCTCTAAAACCCTAAGTCTCAACATCCTTCTTCCCTCATTCTCTTGGATCAATCGGCAACAACAAGGAGACTCGGCCAAGCTCATCATCATCACTCGGACACTTCATTTTCTCATCTTCTTTCTTGTCTCGGCGCCTTTTCACAACCGGTTAGTGTTTTAAGTGCTTTACTAGATGTTTAGGTGTAAAAATGGTGTCATTAGAGTGAATGAATAGCATGATGGTTGTTGATTATTTTGAATGCTCAAATGGATGAATATTGATGATATGCAAGCATTGTATTATTTGAATGAGCTAGGATAGATTGTGTGAATATCTATGTTTGGTGATTATGAATATGTCTTTCTTGTATAAATGATATCGTGATTGTTGTGTAAGTAAAAATGTATGTGGATCTATTGCTTGCTTTAATTAAAATGGTTTTGACATCTAGTGTATGTAATTCTTGACCATGAAATGCATATGTGTGTAAGATGAACTGTGTGTTGTATTGGCTTAAATGAACATGTTGATTGAATATGAAAACCCTAATGATGACCTGTTTAATGTGACTTGAATATTTGAAAAACTGAATGTTTGATCTGTTTTGAATCCATATTAGACAAGAAAACATGTTTGAGCATTGTGATTGGATAGTACATAATATCATGAAATCGAAATTCTATTGGATAGTACAATCTGTGCAGCCATTCTAGAAACAACAGATGTTGGAGTCGAAACTTTCGGTCTCGACTCGAGACTATCAAAATGGCAACCCGAGACCACCAAGTAACGACTCGAGATAAGCTTTAAAGGCCAGAAACCAACAATGTCTCGACTCGAGACCCCATTATCTCGACTCGAGACTGGACTCGAGACCTCTGAGGTTGCGACTCATGCCTGCACTACTCAAGACCAGAAGTCCACGACTCGAGACCTCCCGGTTGCGACTCGAGACCGCGTGTTCTCGAGTCGAGACCACCTTGTCTCGACTGGGCTGCTTGTCTTTGTTATTGGGCCGGAGTGTATGGATTATTCGTGCTTGTTACTGATTAAGTGGACTGTGTGTTAACTGTTACTGTTTAAGAACTTGGACAGGCCCAATAAATTAGAGGATATATATATATATATATATATATATATATATATATATATATATATATATATATATTTTATGCACGCTATGTGTTAGATACGTGTAATATAAACGTAATTACTTATATCCGAGCCTGACCCATACTGGTAACCATATTAGGACGTGGTGACCAGCATACTTAACCAAGTAAACTAAACTGCCGAGCAACCCAAGGTGAGTTCACAACTATTAAAGCATGCGTTCCCGGTGGTTTGGGAAACGGAAACTTAAACAAACGTTATCCCCTCGTAAGGGATACAAACCTACTTTCTTCCCCTTAAATGGGACTCTTAGTTAATTACTGTTTATACGGAATGCAACGAGCAACACTAAACGAAACTCTATCACTCAAGTCCCTACCATTTAATACCGATTAGTCGCCGGGACCTGGCGAACGGGTTATTAGTTAATAGCGCTATTTAGGTCTAACCAGCCTCACACCGACCCTTGTTACTGGGAACGAGAGTGAACTAATGTACTCAGGAAACCGTCAACGGATAAAATTAACTGGTGAAACAAGTTTTTGGTAATTAAAAATTGGACAACTCGTGGACTCGCCAACATTTTGTTGATACTCTACTGCATGCTTGCAGGTACCCAGTGACTCAGGAGCTTGCAGCTTGGGAATGTGTAGTGGTCGTCTAACCCATGTGTTGGGTTCTAAATAATCTTGAACTATGAACTTTGTTTTGAAACTGTTTGGTTTATGCTTCCGCTGCTTACATAAACTGTTATTTGAACTTAAACTTTTAAAACTTTAAACTATGATGTTTACTAACTATTGTGGCTGGTGAACATTTTTACTATTAACCAATGCTCAGTATAATTGGTGGCTGGATCCTGGTCAGTCACGCGTCCAAGCGGTGGTATTCCGCATGTGGGTTTTTGGGGGTGTGACATATTCTGCTTAGTATCCACCACGTAGGCTAGAAATGCTTTGCTTCCATTTCGTACATACTTGAATGCTTGGACTATAGAACAAAACCTCGAATTGACATTCCTTTCCCCTTGTATACTCACTCGTTTTCCTCCCGGTGTTAACACATGAATTACCTTTTTCTCGCATTGAATTTCGGCGTGATGTTTGGCTAGCCAATCCATGCCAACTACAACCTTAAATTCACCCAATACCATGGGAATAAGGTCAATGGCAAACTTCTCGTCTTCAATGGTAATTTCACAATTTCTACAAACTTCGTGCAGCAAATAACTCTTACTATCCGCTATCTCTACTTCTAATGGCACATGCATTCTTTCGATTTTAAAAGAGGGGTGTGACACTAATTCACTTGATACAAAAGATCTATTGGCTCCAGTATCAAATAACACGTACGTAGGCATCAAGTTCAATAAGAATATACCTGATACAACATTCGGGTGGTCCTTTGCTTCTTCAGTCATGATCTGAAATATCCTCCCCTTAGCTCTTGGGGCTTCTTCCTTTCTTGCTTCCTTATCGGTTTTCTGTTGAAGCTTGGGACATTCAGCCTTAATATGACCCGGTTGGAAACAGTTATAGCACGTTCTGAAGGATTAGGACACCTATATTATGGATATCCCTCTTGACCACAATTGTAACAGTCCTTCTTCCCTTTTAAGCACTCCCCCGTGTGTAACTTCCCGCACGTTTTGCATTTCGGAATGCTACCCTTCGCCTTATCCTTCTTGCTCTGATCTTGAAATTTATGTTTCTTCGACGGGCTTGAGCTGGGAACATTCTCAGACGCTCTCTTCTCACCTCTTTCTGCCTGTCTTCTTAGTTCAATCTCCCTATCTCGGGCTAAGTTAATGAGCTCATTCAAGGTTTCACATTTAGCGGGAATTATGAACTCCCGATATTCAGCCTTCAACATACCATGATAGCGGTTTATCTTCATTATTTCCGTTCCCGCTATTTCTTTACAGAATTTCAGCTTGTCAAGAAAAGTGTTGGTGATTTCATCAATAGTTTCGTCTTTCTGACGGAGATGTAAGAAATCTTCTTGGATCCTGTCAATGGCAGATTGCGGACAGTGGTACTTTAGGAAAGGTTCCTTGAACTCTTGCCATGTCAAGACTTGAACTTTGTCTTCCCCAATATCTTTACTATAAGCATCCCACCAGTCTTTAGCTTGGAGTTGTAACAAACCAGCGGCAAACATCACTTGATCCTCTTTTTCACAATGACTGCTTACGAACACCGCCTCAGTACTTGCAATCCACCTTTGATATGTTATAGGATCAATTTCTCCTTTGAAAGGTAATGGCTTGCATGCCATAAATTCTTTGTAAGTGCATTTGCGAGTTCCTTTCTTTCCTTGCATATCTCCAATCATTCCCTTCAACTCGTCCATCTTACTCGCCGTCATTGTTT